>WXVQ01000987.1:0-11218 GCA_013372465.1 Nitzschia sp. Nitz4
TAGAGTGCCTTGGCCACCACCGCCACGACTGGTGGGCTTTCCGGTGTTTTCCTGGCCATAACAAACACGCGATCTTCCTGAATCATACACTCCAACGTCTGTCCCACGTGTACCTCGGCCATGTAGTTGATCGCCAGGGATCGGCTGTCAGGTTTTACGTTGGCCATTTGCAAGGCTTGGAGAGCGATTGATGCCAAAAAGGCATGTCCGGCATGATCTGCTAGGTTACAATGGTGAAGTCCCACTGTTACAGTGAGAATAGGTGGCGGTGGTTGTTTGGGTTCTTCTGCTCCCTTGGAGCGTTGGAGTGGCAGGAAGGATCCGAACTTTTCCATTTTGGGCAATTCCAGGATACCATCTGCATCCATATCTTCCTCCGTTCCCCCCGGTGGAATTTGTTCCATCAAATCAAGGATAACCTCGTCCATCCCACAGTCTTCCTGCAATCGGAACTTTTCCTCGTCCGAAAAGGGCGCTGGATTCGTACTTCCCCGTTGTTTTCGCACATAGACGCGCCGACTTGCCGCCACCACCGTATTGCTGACGGATAACAGACTTCCAAAGTGAATACTGGAGTTTCCAACATTGTTGACCCAAACGTGTGTTTTGGCAACGCTGGTCTCGGCCGTAGTGGGTGGGATCAAACTCCAATTCATGAGCTCATTGTGTGGATAGCAAATGACTGCCTGACTGGCACAATACCAGTCATGTTCGTACATGGCATTTGGTGAACAAGGAGCTGGTGGTGTTCGAGGGATAATACCACTGACATGCAAATGGTGATCAAACATGTGAAGTGCCGTGTGAGGAAAGACCTGCAGCTGCACTTGCTTGGCCTGGTTTCGCCGGAGCCAAATGTCTTGATTGCATCGGAGGGAGGTGTTGATGGTCCTGAAAACCGAATTCATGGTTGGATCTGAGAGATTATGAGGGGAAGTGTTGGTCAGTTCTTCTCCATCGACTGAGGGAAGATCGGTTTGATTAAGAGAATTCGAAAAAGTGTGGTCGTCATCCTCCCCAGCCATCATAGTAGTGAAGCAGAGGAAGTGGTGGTGTAGTAGCGAGCATTTTTGTTGGCGGATGGCCTTCCTCCATGTTTGGAGGATATCAATATGACGTCACCATGTAAGAATGGTAACAGGCTGTTATACTCGTAGTGGGTAGCAATACAACCACACACGTCGTCTCGGCCCGGCTCCGGAGAGACACTTTGTTGTAGAAGAATAAAATGTTGTACGAAAGGAATCGTACGAGAAGTCTTAAGTGTTTTCATCACAAACTGCTGGTACAGTACCTAGCAGTGTACTCTCGTGCCTCATCCTCCACCTGTCTGTTTGCAAGATGACATTGAATGACGGACAGGAAAGAATGAATGAACTTCGTGTAACTTTGGCTCCGTGAATGAGAAGCACAATGTTGCAGGGTATTCCAATCTGACTACTCCCGCTGACTTAGCAGCAAAAGGCAAGATGATGGAAAATTGTCATGGACAACAAGGGAGAACTTTGAGTACCCTACTAGTACTATTTTTGCCAAGACCAACTTAGATCAGGGAAAATGAGGCACAACGTTGCACGGCGTTTTCTCGTCACAAAAATGACTACTCCCACTCGACTTCCACAACTGTCCACTACTACTATTATTATTATTTCTTAGTACGTTATTACAGTACTTCTATCCTCGTAGTATATTATGACGGACAACAGAGAAGGAGAGAAGGAGAACGTTGTGAATCATGCTATCACGATCAACAATGCTCCGCGAACTCTGTGTAGGACTAACGAATAATACTTACGTCAGTACTAACGTTAGTACTAGTAGTAGCCAACTACTAGTACCCTACTTTTGCTCCGCGAGTCTTCTACTAGTAGCGAGCAGGAGGGTCACTCAACAATGCAAACTTCCTATCTTTTGATATGTTTTCACTTAACATGATTTCACCGGTGGCACGTGCAACACGAGGTTTCGTGAACGCCGCCAAACCCTCACCACAACAGCATCGATGCCGCCAGATGTCACAGAACAGCATCGGAACAACTTTTGATCTACTACTTGATAATACGAAAAATAATGTGGCAGCAAAGTTCCATCATCGATATTATCATCTTGGCGGTGGTTCGAGTAGTGGTAGTCATAAAATACTGAAGCAATGATTCTGATGAAGAATTTTTTCGGAGTCCTCGCTGCTGTGGCTCTCCTATCCACCCGCACTGCTGTCACTGCGGCCACCAACGATGAATGTTCTCAAGCTTCGACTTTGTCAAGCATTCCTACAGAAGTGAATGTGGACACATCTTCGGCTGCAATCATGACATCTGCCAGCAATGCCTGCATCGATGTCGGCTCCAAAGGTGTTTGGTACAAATATTCGCCAAGCCAAGACATCATTGTGGCGTTGACCATGATCAACAAAGAATACCCTTCCAGGATCGTCGTTTTTGAAGGCTCTTGTTCGGCGCTGATTTGTCTCGACTACACAAACGGGTTCCGATACGTGACCGAGGTGCTCGACATGTCCTTTTATGCTGGGACCACGTACTATATTTTGATTACTGGTCAATACGACGATGATGCCGGAACAGCAACATTGTCCATTACCTCTCCTGGAAATGTTGCCAACGATGATTGTTCTTCTGCAACCAACATACCCAGCATTCCGGCTTCAATCTACGTTGACAACTCTGCTGCTGTGCCTTCCTTTTCTGATTCGACATGCAATGTCGAATCTGACTGGAGAGGCGTGTGGTACCAGTATACTTCTACGTTTGATATCATTGTCGAACTCAAGCTGACCAATCAAGATTTTTCGGCCAAATTTGCCGTTTTTGAGGGAAGTTGTGGATCGCTGACTTGTATTGACCACGTCCTTGCATTTCAATACGTGGATCGTGAGATCCAGTTCCCTACCTATACTGGAGTGACTTATTACATTTTAGTTGTGGGAGGAGACGATGATGAGTTCGGGACAGCAACATTGTCCATTACCTCCGCTGGAAATGTTGCCAACGATGATTGTTCTTCTGCAACCAACATACCCAGCATTCCGGCTTCAATCTATGTCGACAACTCTGCTGCTGTGCCTTCCTCCTTTGCCGACTCGACATGCAATGTCGAATCTGACTGGAGAGGCGTGTGGTACCAGTATACTTCTACGTTTGATACCATTGTCGAACTCAAGCTGACCAATCAAGATTTTTCGGCCAAATTTGCCGTTTTTGAGGGAAGTTGTGGCTCATTGACCTGTATCGACGACGTCTTTGCACTTCAATACTCGGATCGTGAGATCCAGTTCCCTACCTATACTGGAGTGACTTATTACATTTTAGTTGTGGGAGGAGACGATGATGAGTTCGGGGCAGCTCAAATAACTTTGACTTCAGTGGGAAACGTTGCCAATGATGAATGTGCCGGAGCTGTCACGGTTTCAAGCCTACCCTATGAGGCAGTCATTGACACCACTCCAGCAGTTCCCTACATTGACACAACTATTTGTGGCAGTATTCATGATACCGACAGAGTATTGTGGTACAAGTATTCACCCACCGAGGACCATCGCATGCAACTCTCTGTGTCTGATTCTCCGGACAATTCGTTCTATCCTGAATTCGCCATCTTTTCAGGCACCAGCTGCAATGACATTACAGCTTGTATGATCTATGGGAGCCATACTTCTGCATATTATCCTGGTACCAGTGTGTCGGATGATGTGTACGACAGTGTCCAAATGGTAGTCCATGCTGGAGTGACTTACTACATTTTGATTTTCGGGAAGTACTTGGAAGGAGAATTTGGATCAACTACATTGAGTATCGAAAAGATGGATGACCTTGAAAATGATGTTTGTACCTCAGCAACCAATGTCCAATCGTTGCCATTCCAGACTCGCTTCAGCACTGCGGACAAAGTTCCCGGATACACATTCTACGACGACAATTGTCAAATTCATGACTATACCAGGGGTGTATGGTACCAATATACTCCTTCGGTAGACTCCGTTGTTTCTGTGAAAGTGTATGATCAAAATTTCCTGTATGTTGAAACAGCTGTCTTTCAAGGCTCGTGTGATGCTTTGACTTGCCTTCAGGTAGATGGCGCCTACTTTGATTTCTTTGCCATGAACTTGGAGTTCGACGCCAGTGCGGGCGTGACATACTCCATTTTCGTGGTTGGAGAAGGAGCATATGATGTTGGAGAAGCCACCATATCGATTGAATCCACTGAAGTGGTTTCGCCTACAATGTCACCAGTCTCTTCGCCCGTTGCTTCTCCCACTCCAACCCCTCAGTCGTCCACGAGGACCCAGTCGGAAGTTGCAGTGATGACTTTGATGATGATCTTTGCCCTTGTCAGCGACCTGATCGTATGATCAGTGATCACTATGCTATCACCGCACGCTCCAAAGGCTCCTTACTGTTGGTGGTATTCTCATAGTAGGCCTTCAAATGTCGTCTTAGTGAAATTTTATTTATACTACTTTTAGTACCAGTAGCTGTATATATTGTTTTGAAAGTTGTGGGTGGTACCACCGTCGTACTGGGATGTGGGTTATTCTCTCAGAGAAGATTTTCATCGCGAGGTACCAGCAATGTAATCTTCAATTCTCGATTTGATTTTCCTGGTCGAATGATTTGCAGTTTGTAGGCGGCAGCATCAGGTGGCACCAGGTGAGATCGTCGCACAGTATCAAATCAACGATCTGCACCAGACCATGCTACCAACAAGTTGGATGATATACGTATGATGCCCAGACCCACCGCCTAAGGGCTCGGCATCATTCGTTGCTTTCACACAATCACGTTGCGGACATACTCGACAAATAGGTTGCTTTTATTCCCTTCTTTGGATAGTACTACTACTACTACTGGTGTTGTATCTTCCTTTCGTTCCATTTGTTCTACCATAGACGCCTACCAGGGCCGAAGAAAGCAATAGAGAAGCAGTTACATCCACCTGGGCACCAACTACAGGGCAACCCACCGATGACACTCTGTCTTAACCAAACGTCGATTGTCGTTGTGATGGTTGGAAGCGTCCTTGTGGTCACCATGGGTATTCCAAGTGATTGAAAATCCCCTGTTGATGAACCAGTAGACACTCCCTTGATTCTGCCCTCCTTCTCGCTCGTAGTCACGCGAAGATCCATTCTGAGCCTCTCATCGTGGCAAGATTGCTCCTTCACCTTTCATGGCGGCAGGAGGTTTGTTGTTGGTTGGATGCTTCCTTCCGTGCCACTTCTAACGTCAGCGCAAAATGTGCTTGAAGGTTTGCACATCGACCCAATGTCGCAGGGCTATAACAGTCAGGAGGTGCTACAAGGATTTTCAATATTCAACCAAAATGTACGAATAGGATAACTCCAGCAGGCAAGGAGGTGAGAGAGACAACAAGCGAAGGCGACGGCAGAAAGCCACACAAGAAGAAGCAACCTACTCTCTGTCACTCCAGTTGCACACAAGGAAGTTCGTCACCCGAACCATCGAATCCTTTTTCCATGAATCCACAACACTCTCCTTCCAAGCCTCGGAAGCCTATTACAATCAGCGAGGATGACTCCGTGGTGGGTCCCCCAATGAGACGGTGCATATCCATGCCAGACGGCATTTGGGACATTCCTTCCATCATGAAGTTCCGAACCCTGGATGAAAGTTTGCACTCAAAGTTTGGCTCCACCACGAGCGATTCAATGGATAAGCGCACGTCGTTTGACTCTGTTGTTATTCGAGAGTACGGCAGGACGATTGGGGATAATCCTGCTTGCAGTTCTGGGCCTCCACTATGGTACGTTTACTATTGGATGGATTTACCGGTACTTTGTGATGACATGTCGGTGTTTTTTTGTTGTGTTGCAAGGCTCACTCACGAGGCTACTGTTCTTTTGAATACAGCATTTCATGGGATTATAATGTGTTGGGAAAGGTGAAGTTGAATGAATTTGAACGCAATCGACCACCCAGGAGAACCAACTTTGAAATGGTCATCCCTCGAAAGGAACGCGAGGAAATGCTAAAGTCAGAATGGAACATGACACAACGCCAAGTGGCAGACGCGGTCCGAAAGAACGTCCGTTGTAGAATGCAGCGTGTGGCTACCGTCAACAATCTAGACAAGGCTACGCGGATGGAAGAAATATGGGAAAGTGCTGGGCGAAAGTTCATGCGCATTGTTCGGTTCCAAAGACCTGTGAGTGCACAGGTTCGGGCACTTGAAGCTAAAATGAACGAAGCCCAGCGAATCCGGAAACAACGCAAGCTACAAGCAGTCTTGGCTATGGAATCACAGCGAGAAGAAAGTGCTCGCATTCCGGAATCAGTCTCTACGTATCCTTCCTCCTCGCATTCTTAGGTCTGCGATAGCTCCCTATGGGGCTAAAGCTATTTTTGCCATTTTTGAGAGAGTGCCATGGGAACATCATAGCTGCAACTGGAGTTCCGTATTATATCCGTGTTGCTCTACTAGGTAGTGAAGTAATCCGCCATTTTTCGACGTTTGGATCTACAGCTTAAGATGGGTTTAAATGTTGTTTTTGCGATTTGAGTAAGTCCAATCTTCTTCCTTCTTGTACTTCTAGATAGTAAGCTATGCATTACGTCGTGGCTTGCACAACGGCTCCAAGACTACTCGCAAGTACTAGGTAGGTGGTAGAACATTCTTGATAGAAAGGGTGTTCAAGAGAAATAGATACTGCTCATATGTAAACCGAACCTTCAGCTGTAGCTGCCTTCTACCAAGACCAGAACTCCGTCGGTGATATACGTCGTTCTGTGACGACGCAGTCTACAGTTCCTTAGAAGAGCGGCTTGACAGAAGAGTCGACTTGTCATAGTAGTGGATGTTTCCACTTCCCTCCCAAAGTACGGAACAATTTGGTATCTTCCGTCGTCCCCTCGGACAAAAATAATCCACCCAGCCAAATGTACGATCCAAAGGATTCAAGTGCCGCTTAGACGGTCGTCGTTCGAGTCAGACCCATGATATTTGGATTTAAGAGGAAACGCAAACAGAACAAGAGTGGTGAATGGTCCCTGATCTCTACATATTGCCAGCATAAGGATCGCAAACCACGTTTGTCCGTTCTAATATGCTTTTCATAAGCAAATAGGCATAAGGGTCATCTTTCATAGCCAAGAGCGAATTCCAATGGGGATTCCCTTGACTCAATGGTTGTCCGACTGTCTAAATACAAATTTTGCCAATTGAGGGAATCCGACACGCTGGTGATGGAAGATTTAGCCTGGATGAAGCACCTACGATATGAAGTACGTAAAAGTAGAAGAAGAGAACGTGCACCAATAGAACAGCCGCCATGTGCGTAGCCTTCCTCCACCTATCTACCGGTACGTCGTCTGGCAACAGAGGCAGGAGTAGTCGTAGTACCGGAGTTTTGGAAAGGGTACAAGGTACCGTAGTGTTGTACCAGCTACCGGACCGCCGAGGGGGAGGGCGAGAACAAGTTGCCACTGCAACAACAACGCCGTCGTCGTACGGTACTAAACATTATACAAACTTTATTCTGACGCGTTGGTTCAATCGATTGTACCAGTATACGGTTGTTCTTGTCTCTGTAAGAACTCGTCGCGACGATGGTGTGGAAGACGAGAAAGGGACGGCACCGAAGGTCGAAGACCACGCCCAGTAGTCCTGGCTTACCCAAGGCTCAGAATCTCAAGAGTTGTCTCAAGTCCAACAGCAGTCAAAGCTCTGGTTATGGAGATTCCGCCGCAAGAGGCACATCCAGAAGCAGCGCTGGCAGTGGAGGGGGCACGAGAGAGTCTGGAGAATATATGAGAGATCACAGTACCAAGAGTGCCCGTTCCTACTTCAGTGGCTATTCCAGCAGTTCAGGCGGTGCTCAATCGGAAGGCAACAATTCTCACATTCGATACACAGAATCTCCAGGATCCGGAAATTCCAATTTGCTCAGTCACGCTCATTTCAATCGCATGGTGATGGAAAAGAAAGTTCGCTTTGGAAACATTCAACTTCGAGAGCATGAGCGAGCCGTGGGAGACAATCCCAGTTGTAGTACTGGTCCACCGGTTGGGTACGTATTATGTTTATATCCTCTATGCTTTGTGTTGGGTTTTGCAGGTATGTTGTGTTCTCATTTGTTTTCATGAATCATCCATTCGTACACACCTGGAACAGAATCGGTTGGCGTCACAGTGAAACCAAAATCATCAATATTGACGAGTTTGAAAGAGAAAGGGCACACAAACCCAAGTGTAATGTCTTGACTCGATCCAAGCGAGAAGAGTTGTTGTTGGACTGGGGGATTTCGTTCAATGATATTATTGATGCCATTCGAACCAATATCAAAGTCAAGAATCAAAGACGGCAGACAGTTACCAACTTGGGGAAGATTGAGCGGATCGAGGAGGCCTTGGAGAGTGCGACACGGAAGATCAAGCGTGCGTTTCTGTTGCGGAAACCAACAGGGAGAAAGGCCAAGCAGCTTCAGCAACAAGCACAGGTTGTGGCTGCGCGGGAATTCCATGAATTGACACTGGGGGATATTAACGTGGATGAATTGGAAGAATTGCGCAAAATGCAAAGTTCTCCAGCCAGTGATGAGGGGGTGCACGAGCCAGATGTGGGGGACAGTATCGAGTCCGATCCAAAGTTTCGAAAGATGGCTTCTTCCTTGTCCTTGTCCGAAATTGACGATCATCTCAGTTCGGGATTGAGTTTGGGAAATAGTGCAACGACTTCAGTGAGGGAAATTGAACAATTCTACCGCGACTTGGAAATGGAAATGTTTGGGGACCTTCCGCTGCCAGATATGGTGGGTGAAACACTAGAAGTGCCTTCCCTGTACATTCCCGAGGAAGAACGAATGTATCATGACCCGACAGCTGGTAATCATTTCCCCGAACCTCGTTCCGTGGCCCATGACGAAAACAAAGAGGTTTGCGAGAGTGCCCCCCGCTCCTTTCCCCAACACATGAACAATATTGTACATACATCAGAATTGGCTCCTGGTGCCTTCATAATTCCACCCAATACCTGGAATGACCCAAGTTGCATGCCTGCTCCCATGCCTTACAATATGGCCAATGGGGGGATGCAATTTGGCAATGCGCCAGTCTTGACAAGAGGTGTCCCCGTCCCTCCGAACCGAAATCCACGTGCCGAAAATCCTCCACCCCAAAGGGAGAATCCCAGTCCAACCCCACAAGACCAGGGATTGAGCTCTTCAATGCATTCGACAGAGCGAAAGCAACAAGAAGACCAACAAGGATTGAGCTCCTCTCTGCATTCGACAGAACGAAAACATCTCGAGAAACAACAAGCTGATATGACCCGAAGGTACTTGGCCCACACTGTGACCGCTATGGAACAACGATATCTACACCCTTCCTTGGCTCCTCCACCACCGCCGCCCGCAGGATACGAACATGGTGCATCGCCACCACCGGCTTCCTCAGGAGACTCGAAGAAACAAGGAAAGCGAGACCACCGAGGATCCAGTAGCAGAAGGCGAGATGGACCTGAAATCCGGCACATCCCATTTTCGTATCATTCACCGGCATACTGGTTAGCAGATGGACCAAGAATAGCCTTTCAACAGTTTGAGCCTGTAACAATTACAGAAGATTCTGGGAGGGGAGTGTTGGAGTCATCACAAACCCTGAAGCCTTCCCCGCCTCGCCCTCCCATGACTCCTCCCATGTCTGGTGGGTCCATGCCCATGCCCATGCCCATTCAAATGCCACAGGCAATGCAACCAACAAAAGTTCCAACCGCAACCGCAATTGTTCCACCACCCCAAACGACAACGGCATCCACTACAGAACAAACAACAGTGACATCGACAGCGACAGTACCGACGACAGCACCAACAACAGCACCGACCACAACGACGGCAACATCACCCAAGTTGGGATCGTCCCCACCCCTATTGAAAGGCTCACCGCCTATGTATTCATCGGTGGCACCAGATTTGGTCCCATCCCCACCGGATGTCAAGGTACCACTGTATGTGGCACCCGCTCGATTTCCAACATCCTAAAATTGGAGAAACACAATATGGATTAAGGCTAGAAGAGGATGAAAAAAAATCCTCTTTACTTCGGTTGCACTCGGAGCTACTACTAGTAGTAGAATTGCACCATATAGAACACGGCTCCAGACCAATGTATTCTACTGCTAGGCCTGTTATATGGTTTGGTGGGTAACAGTACGCTGTAGCCATAATAAAGCAATCGTATAACATGGTTGTCGCCTTTTGCACGTTGAGGTTCAAATCCTCCTCCCACCTCTTCACGATCCATCCATCCTTCACTCTCCAAAGGGTTGGAGTTCTTCCCATGGTTTGCCACTGGCAGAATCATTTCGATAAGTACCAAAGAATTTACAATGTGGTAACTTTTCTAGCGCTCCTTCATAGTCTACTTCATCCTCTTGGAAAATGTGCGAATCTTGGATAGCATTCAGGTCGTCCTGTCCCACAAACGCATCGAGCGTTCCCATGGGAATCCACAAGGTAGTATCCCGTTCATGGGTGTATTCCATACATACAAAGGAACTGCAAATGGAACAAAAGTAGCGCGTGGCATCGTTGGATGCTCGATAGGACTGGATGGAAGGTGCCTTGGCCAATTGACTACTATAGAGGGGTTCTCTGGGCAAGGACACAAAGGGAACACTGGTGGATCCCGAGACTTGTTTGCACATGCTACAATGACACACCAACACTTGTCCCCAAAGAGTATCCTTTAAATTCCAAGCAATGGCACCACACAGACACCGGCCCGATAGTTTGGGAAGAATTCTTTTGGGTAACGTTTTGGTAGTAGGCGTCGTCATGAGAGTGGTGGTGGTTGGGGCTACCGGGAGTGTATCTACTACTCTAGCTAAGAGTACTCTTATGGTTTGTAGGAGTAGTAAGGCAGTAGTACAATCCAGTTTCATACCAGAACTGGTACGAGTAGGACGGTACGAATAGCGCAGTCATCTTTAGTATTTACCGTGCTTCCACAGCAGCCGCCAAGAATATCCGTTTTCCATGGTCGATCAAAACCGAACGTTCCAGAAGAACTTGGTTCTGCATCTGCAATCCAAGGAGTCCAACGACGAAAGAGTCCAATGGAATCGAATCGCCACATGCCAACACAAGAAGCGCGCCTTGGTGGGATTGATAGCTGGCATTCGTACAGTGTCGTGCAATCTGTACCACAGTGTACTGCCAGAAGGATACAGTGAGACAACGGACGGACGA
>WXVQ01000987.1:11283-91252 GCA_013372465.1 Nitzschia sp. Nitz4
GTCCCTCCAGCCGTTCTCTCCGTAAAACGGGTATTGCATTGACTTCCAGTAGACATTACGGATAGACTTACACGCACAGCAAACGTCTCTTGTGTGCACATTGTTGAATTACATTCATCTGTCTGTGTTGATTGCGTTGGTACGTTGGTACTAGTCTAGAGAGTACACGTGGGAAGAGATCCGTGAGAGTGACATTCTGGATAGATACATCCATACAAACATCCATCCATCCATCATTCCTGAAGCTTGTATTCGAGTACTGTACTTTTACATACAAGCACTACCAAGAACAACAAAAGTGAAACAAGCCTCCCGCCATGGCACCCATTCTGACAGGAGAAGTGGGCATTGCTCCTCAGATCATTGATGATGAACGTCTTTTGCAACTTCGAAAGTCGTTGACGGATTTGAAGCTTTTGGTTCCACTCCGCCGTTCCGATTCCACGACAACGTCGGATCGTATGGATTCCATTCTAGACGATGTTCCTCCTGTAAATGTGGAACGTCTTGTACAATTGTTGGAGCCTTGGAGAATGTGGGATTTTGAAGAACAGGTAAGAGATCCATCGAGTCGTTCCGAAGGTGGGGGTGGAGGCATCGTCGTTGGCTCACGCCGTTGTGCATTGTGATGATAGGTGGATTTGTTGGAATGGATGAACCCGTTGAACAAGATTGATGCGTGTCTCTCCTATTATATTCGAAAGTACCCCGCTCTTCTTCTCATTCAGCCAGGAGACCGATCCCAACCAGGTTCCTCCACTCCCAATCACAAGCCTCCTGCTTCCGCCACGCTCTATGCGGAAAGTCTCGCTAGTGTCAAGAGTGTACCTCCCCATGTCATCCAACATCTAGGAGTGTTGCTGCAATTTCTAGCCGGTCTATTGGCCAATTCCTCCAACAAGGTCGTTTTCAATTCTGCCGAAGAGTTGGTCGATTTGTTGGCGGCGGCCGAGGACTCGGTCTCGTCGGCAGCTCTCCAAGCACTCTGTAGCCTTGCCACGCCACCCGTCCTCCACAAGCAGCAGGCGCCCGAGGCACAGCAACATACGACCGCCTTGCATTCGTCTAGAACCGAGTCTCACAAGAGGCTCATGACCATGGCCAAGGGTTGGGGAACCAAGGGGTCGGGTTTGGGATTGTTCTCCTGTGCCACCGCGGATGACTCCGAGTTTGGTCAAGGGGCTCTTCCACAAGATGCTGGCGAGTTGTATTTCTCCTTCTTTCAGGCATCTCCCGACAAAGAGGCGACCACTGCTGCTGCCACGGTCACTCCTGAACATCCAGAGATGATCAGTATCACCCTCCGTCGGAGGGATATTGTCGACGATTCAGGCATGACCACAGACTCGGTTCGTAGTGCCTACGAAAGTGATGAATCCTCTGCCAGCATGCAAAAGAGGAGACGTATGGCTCACGTGCCCTTGGGGGAAGACTCGATACGCTCCACCGCCGAACTCTTTTTTGAATGCCTCCAAAAGGCCGGTGGTCGCCAAAACATCCCGCCGGAACGTCTCTTTCTCTTGCTCGCTGACATTCGATTGGCACGATCCTTTCACTGTCGTGCTACCCGTATTGCTGCCATTCAACGCAGGCTCTCTGCCCTTATTGCTATTTTGTATTCCCATCCATCGCAAGAGATCATGTCGGGGTACTTCCAGGCCCAACCCGAGCTCTTTGTCGAATTGATTGATTTGCTCCGCCCCACAGTGTCGGCAGCTTCTGTTTCCGCTTCCTCCTCCCATCCAACTTCGGAGCATCTCAAGCAGGACTCGATAGCGACGTTAGCTGAGTCTCCTGTGGTTCCCTATGACATTCGGGAGCTGGCTCTCCAGTCGTTGACGGCGTTGGTGGCCCGACGGGATGGGACCACGGGTGCATTGACGGGGGTTGCTCGGCATTCCAACGTTCTCGCCGAACTTGGGGTAGCCAAGGGACAGTATCTTGGGCTGCTTCCAACGTTAATACGCTTTTCCTTGACGGCGCTCGGGTCTTTGATCGATGCGGGTGCAGAGTCCAAGGCACCGCCACGTCCAGCGCCGCCACCGGAACAGTCCCCAGAGGAAACGTTGGCATTGGATATTGGTTTGGCCTTTGTGGAAGCTACCTTGCCGGCTCCCATGCCTCGCAGTGTTCAAGCGATGAGAGCTTTGGAGTTTGTCGATTCTGTCTTGACACTAACGTCGTCCGTGGTGTCTACTCCTGCCGGAACGACCTCGTTGACGGATAGTGGGCTCATTCCAGCCTTGCTAGGAACCGTCCAGATGGACCACGAGGATATTGTCGCCAAAGCACTTCCCGAAGCAACGTCTCAAGAGGTCTTGAGAATAAGGTCATTGCTACGTTTTGTGACCGCTCAAGCCGTGGCCATTGTCGAGGGAGCGATTGTCACGCATTACAATGCATTGGCGGCCTTTCATGATTTGAATGGAGTGGAAGTCCTGGCACAGCGATTGGCAAGAGAAGTTCGGATCATGTCAGATTCACACAAGAATCGTCCTTCCAACAGCACGGCGATGGATTGTGACGGTGGTGACACTGAAATGACATCCGTGATGGGAACCAATCTGCAATGTTCACAACGAGTATTGTTGTTTAGTATCGTGACCTGTTTGACAGTTGTGGTGCACCAAGAGTCCGCCTCCTCCACCGTGGTGGTTCCCGCTGGCGCAGCAGAGCTCCGAAAGACGGAACTTTCACAGGCTTTGTTGACGCTGCTGGAAAACACCAGCCTCTTCGGTGGTCATTTGGCTTCGCTGGGCATCACTTTGCTATCAGATGTTATGAACAGTGATCCACATGTGGTTCGGCACGTTCATGAATGTGGTCTTGCAGCAACTTTCCTTCGCTTTTTTGCGGATGGTGCCAATGGAGAACCCCGTCTCCCTGCTGTTCCAGAATTGATCATGGCCGTTCCCAACATCTTGTCGGCTCTGGCTCTTACGGAAGATGGAGCCAAGGTCATCAAGGAAGCAAATCCGTTCCCAGCATTGCTCAAACTCTTTTATCATCCCAAGTATGCCATGCCTTTTAGCAAATGTCTACTCAATGAAACGACGGCGATTGTGGGGACTGGATTGGATGAAATGATGCGACATGTCAATAGTCTGAAACCATTGATTTGTGAAGCCATTGCCAAGGCCATGAACAAGGTCGCTGATATTGGTGAAGATCTTGCCAGACGCGAAAAGGAACTTCCTCCACAAGTTCATGGTCGCGACAGTCCTGCGAGTGTCATTGAGAATGAGAGAACATGCCTGATGCAATACACTATGAATTTTGGACAAGTGCTGGAACAAATTCTTCATAATGATGATCATTCGGAACCCTTTGTGACTGCGGGAGGATTGGATGCTGCTCTGAGACTTTTTCCACTACTCATGCCGACAGGCATGGAGTTTTTGTCTCATGTGAGCTGCCTGAGCTGTCCTTCGGTCAGCACATTGGGTCACTCCACTACGGAAGACTCAATGATGCTTGCGTTCAAGTGCATTGCCTTGAGATATAAATCTGCGGCTCTTCTGAAAATAGTTGTAGCAGTTGTCGAAACACAACTACAAAAGTTGGTCGAATTGCGAGAAGAGATGAATTCCTCTGCAAGCGAATGTTCGGATGGACTTGATGCTTCTTTCGTGCTGTCGTGCCTCCCCACCGAGCCAGTATATTCACCAACTATCAGTGCGGAAAGTACAGCAATGCTACCAGCAGCCACGCGGTATCTTCGTCAGGTTGTGGTCGTCCAATGGGCTACGGGACTTCTGTCAACGGTAATCAAGTCAGCTTGTCAAAAGCATCAAGATACTGGCACTGGATGGGAACGAAATGAACGTGAATGGAAAACGGTGGTTTCATCGACCGCTTTCAGGAACCTCGTCCACCGGCTCTCAATATTCCTTCGATCTTCCATTTTTGAGACATGCAGGGTTCGCACGGAGGAAGGGTACGAGGAGCGTGCGTTGGACCGACAGCTTCATCCAAAGTCAAAAGAGTTGCGCTATCGTTTACGAATAGTTTGTCCTGAGGGAGCCGTGGTTCGGGATGGCATTGAGATTGATTCTTGTGCAAGTGTTGGAAGTATGGAAATGTGCGAAATTACGGATGCGTTCGATAGATGTGTGAATTCATCCGGGGTTTTGCGCTACCGTACCCACCGGGGTTGGATTTCGGAACAAACCCGTGGACACGGTCGCGAGCCTATTGCGGAAGTTCTCAGTGTGTGGGAGGCGGGGAGGCCGGATGGCAAGGGAAGTGACTCTGATACGGAAACCAAGAACAGAATCGAGACGGGAATTCCTGATATTAGGACTACCGGTGCCAACATCCTCGCCAGATTACAGACTAGCTACACTGAGTTGTTTTCTGCACTCTCCAAAGCGGTTGTGGAAAGCGTCCGACATATGCCGGTGCGTTCAGCCTCTATTCAACCCGACACCATTGGAGGGCATGTTGCAGCAACGACTCGATTGTTGTATGAAGAGATTTCAGAGGGTTTCCGGCACGAAGCGATTCGTGCGAGGATTGCCAACGCCGAGTCAGAAGGTGGTATCAACACCACTGGCACTTCTATGTACCTGGGTTGTCTGTTGAGCCATGTTCGCTCTTGTCTTTTCGAAGAGAAGCGTGAGCGACTCTCTGTAAACATTCCCCTCCTACTGCTTCTTTGTGACAGTGATGTCCAGCAGAATGATTCTATTCAAGGAAAATCTCATACATTCTTGGATGCAGCCAACTATGTATTTGAACAAGCTCTGGTGGACTTTGACTCGCTTTCATCTCAGAACGCGCCAGATACATCGGCGTCAAAACGCAGGCTCAACCGAGCAACTGCAGCCAGTCTCCCAGCTGTGATTTTGTTGTTGAAACAGTTGGCGTCTGGGCCTTCTATTACCTCGTGTCCAGCTTCTTCTGTGTTAAGTCGAGTGCGTCTGCGGGATTTGTCACTGCTCCTTGGAAACACAGCCCCCATGTCAGATGAAACAGCAGACACGGATGACCCTTGCTTCTCACCTGAAAAGTTTTCGCGAGAGGTACTGTGCAAAGTATCGGAATCGTTGCGGCGTGTTTGGATTGATCCTCGCCTTGCGAGCTCGCCCCCTCATGTCACACATCCTCTCCTAACACTGATTGGAGAAGTAATGTTTGGCCTCGATGATGCAACCAAGAAGCCTGTACAGGCTGTGAACCCACGGCGCAGCGGTGCCCGTCTGCTAGAAGCCGTCCGAGAAATCGTAGGGGCAGCCCGGAACAACTCAAACGATGATTTCGAGCCAACAGAGGAAGCCATTACCAGCATGATGGAAATGGGATTCAGTCGTGATCATGCGTGGGATGCCATCGAACGAACGCGCTCAAACCAAGTAGAGGTGGCGATGGAATACGCTTTGGCACACCCTCCACCTGATCATAATGATGTAGAACGCCGCCAAAATGAGTTGGCTGAAAGACGGAGACAACGTACACAGGAACAAGAAGCCGCTACCGCGGCAGCTTCAGGAAACAATGATACCCAGGCCGAACCGGCAGCAGAAATGGAAGTGGAGGAACCTGCCACTGACTCACAAGATCAGCATGACACATCCGATCTATCCATTGAGACTGCAAAAACTGCCTTGGCACAATGGAAAAATGACGCAACCAGAATTCCCTGCTCAATATTGTCTCGGTTGAATTGGAACTCAACCGTTGATTCTAAGGTTGAGAATGGGGATGTGGAAGCTCTGACAGTAGTCTTGTGTACTTTTATGCTGGATGTCTGTCAAAGGTACCCAGAAGAAAGGGATTCAATGACTGCTGAGCTTTTCGCAAGTATGCGCTCAAAACTGAAGACAATACAAGAAGGAGGGGTCACCTCAGTTAAGAATGGTGAAGAGCTGAGTTTTTCTGCGCTCTGCCATTCTGCAGTCTTGATATCCAGGGCTCTTCCGAAGGCAAGAATTGCGCTTCTCTCGAATAACGTGGTAGGACCGTTAGTCGGATGCATCCGCAGCGCTCTCGGTTCTTTGGAAAGAAACGACAAGAATGGGGTGCGTTGTCCGGCTTGGCTGTCGCAGTCTCTTCTACTGCTTGATATCCTAGCACAACCAGTTGTTGCCTTCAACAATGACGAGGATGCTGATTCCAGCAGCGCTGAAAACGGTGGTGAACTATATGATGTCCGTGAGGAGCACAAGAGGCAGACAGCAGAGATGTCACAGCTAGCTCGTGATCTTGCTTCAGCATTGGGATTTCAAAGTATCCCAGGAAAAGACAGTAGTGTCTTGGATACCGATTCCCCACAAGATCAAGCGAGCAAACTATTTGATGTGGTTCCTGCGTATTTCCCTCTGCTCCCACCGACTCACGCTCAGACTTGCGTTGACATTTGTGTACAAGTACTCCGTTTGAAAGTGAACTCTCCGGGGACCATCAATGCCGCGTTGTTCTTATTGATGCGCCTACTGCGTTCCCCGTCTCTTTCGAGTTACTGTATTCATGCTGGGGTATCTGATTGCATTCTCGGGTTACCAAGGAAAGTCCGTTTCACCGGTCATACCGGCCTAATCACCCATTTGCTGCGCCGCCTACTTGAAGATGATCATTCTCTTCAATTAGCTATGGAAACTGAAATTTGTGGTACAATGACCAAGATTCATCGCAAGCATTCGAATGCTAGGTCAGATGGCAAGCCACGTGTGGGACTAAAAGAATTTATTCAGGCAACTACCCCAATCCTTTGTCGTGAGCCCCAGACATACATGAAGGCATTGGCTGCTACAGTCAATTTTGAGCACCCTGGAAACGCAGATTCAGAAGGCTATTTCGTAACCTTGCTATCAGTGGCTGAAAGGACGAGAAAGTCGAAATTAGTGGGTGAGGTATCAAAGAAGTGGGGAACGTCGAAGATCAGTAAATCGCCACCCCATAGGAGATCAAGCTTTGGAAAATCGAAGCGGTCTGGTCCAGGCCCTCGAAGTAAAACACCCGTCCGTTCCAATACCAAGCATGGCAACACTCCGAAAAAGATCAAGCGGGAAAAATCTGATTCGAAAGATCGGGTTGAAGATGACGCAAAACCTTCGGCGGCACACTTTGTCACATCCTCATTGCTAAACTATCTCCTGCGGATTTGTGACTATCCTGCCCAGATATTTTCAAATGAAAGTGGTGATGGGTCGGATTTGGGCTATGACTCTGGCTTCTTGTGGGCGGCTGATATTCTTGGAATTCTTTCAGATTTGGTCATGGCGGTACCAGCATGTGCTACGGCGATCCACAAATTCAGGCCAAGTACCAGTAGGGGAAAGGCTACTTCGCTGAATCATGCGCTCCGTGGAAGTTCAAGCCCCCCCAAGACGTTTGTGGGTTTCTTACTACATTCACTCATTGTTCAAGATAGGTGGTCGTCGTTGCTAGAAGCACATCACTCCGCTGAATTGCCTCCGCTGGAGGAGAAAAGGAAGCGAGTAATCTCAAGGCGTGCAAAAGTTGCTCAGTCTGCTGGAAGACTCTTAGTAGCACTGGTGGCACGACCTGGAGAAGGTCGCCGAAGAGTCATCGCAGAATTAGTGTTCGCCCTTTCAGGCGGTCAAATCACCACTCCCTCGTCATCACTTCGAATGTCACAAACTGCCAAAATCTCAAACAACTATGAAATGTGCGCGTTGCAGTCTTGGGGGGAACTTTGTATCGGCCTAGTCGCACCCAAGAGCACGGGCACGTCTTACGATGGGATTGCAACGTTAAGTTTTGAAGTAATTCGCCTGATGATCGAGTCTGGAATGGCCCATGCTTTGCTCTTGGCTATGCACAAGGTCTCTCTTTCACACCCACGTGCCAACGCTGTCGTGGCTTCACTTGTCTTGCCCTTCGAAGTGCTGAGTCGCCCTACGGTTTCAGATTCACTCCGGGCTCTTGCGGAGAAAGAAAGAAGCACAGAGTCAGCAAGCGGGGGGAAATCATCGAAAACCTCGGATACGAAAGACTCAGCAAATCGCCACGACTCGTTTGCTGATGATCATATGCTTGAAGAAGCCTTTGCCCCTGGAGTACACTTGAATGCTCCGAGAGCCAACGCAGGCCCTGGACGTCTTGACGAAGCCGAAGACCACGAAGGTGTATACGAAGTGATGCCAGGCAATGCAGACATGGAGGTGGTGGACGACGATGAGAATGGAATGGACATCGACGGAGATGTTGAAGTTGATGAAGACGATGAAAGTGAGGATGATATGTCTAGCGAAACGGATTCATCAGAGGAAACGAGCGAAGAAGGTTCAGTTAATGATGATGATGATGATGACGATGATGATGACGGTGAAGACGAGACTGAATCGATGGTCGAAGACGACGATGATGATAGCCAAGGTACTGGCGAAGTACAAGAGTTTCTCGATCCCTATCGTGATGACATTGTCATTGACAACGGGGGTTTTGAGATGGGAGTCCAAGGGGAGGACGAAGAACAGCCACTGGACCAGGGATGGACCAGAGTGGAATCAGGTGGTTTCGGTGGCATGGTCTTGGGAAATCGCCGGAGTGGAGTTTCTGCTGGTCTTGGAAACTTTTCATCCAGAGGAATTATTGATGCTGCGGAAGCTATGATAGGCACGTTGTTGAGAAATGGTGATATTCAATCGGGAGATGATTTGGAGCAAATGGAGCCAAATTTGACTGTTCAAGTATTGCAATATGGATTGGGGGGTGGCGCATCTGTACTCCGTGTAAACGCCCCTCGTGACGGCAATGATGATACCAATGCGATCAGAAATGGGTCACGCCGTGACATCCTTGGTTCTCTGCCTCAAATTCAGCAAAGATCACAGCCAGATGTCGGTTTTTCTGCGCTAGGAGGGAGCGGTAGATGGAGTGACATTAGCTCCATGGAGTTCATCTATGGTGGCCCTTCCGTGACTGCTGGGAGCAGGAACTATGACCTTGTTTCTCGCCCTGAGACCGACAATGACAGTGGCAATGAGGCGTTTGCCCCAGCGGATGCACCGCTGTTTCCAGGAGGACCCGCTGCAGTGGCACATTCACGAAATCAGCTCACTCTTCACCCATTGTTGAGTGCGATCGAATTGCCACCCGTGAATGCTCTGGCTTCTGATTTGGGTTCTCAAGACATACGGGCAACGAGACAAATTCAGGCAACCACACGAAGACCAAGAAGCTGGACCTCTGGATCCCTTCCGGACTTTTTGATGCCTTCCACAAACAGAAACAGCTCCCGTACAAATGTGTTCGGAGGTTCAAACGCTAGTGCCCAAAACCGAGTGGCATCAAATGCCATTGGTTGGACCGACGATGGACTTCCATTTGATTCAGCGGTCGAAGATTTTAGCAATGCTTTCGAGCGAGCTCTAGGAGAAGTGATGGCAACCTCGACACCCACAGACACTTCCTTGGAGCCCACCCAAGCGACTGGGACAACCAACGTGGTGGCTTCAGAAGCGGTTCAAAACGATGGCACTGATATGTCAGTCGTGGATGCATCCAACCCAATTGACGATGCAAACTCCATTGTCGAAAACAGGGAAACTGAACCGGCTCATAATGATGAGGAGAATGAGACATCGACACCGTCTGCTGTAGAGTCCGGTGGAGCAAGTGCTCCATCCCAGGATGCCGAGATGGCCGAGGCGCAAGCTCCAAGTAGATCTGAAGAGAATAATGAAGAGAACAACGAGCACCACCATGATGGCGATCAACGAGGAAGCACTGATGACACAAACACCGGGAATGAGGAAGAGGAGGATCATGGCGCTGTGCCACAACCGAATGAGAACGGGCTTCTGTGCCCTGATGGTATGGACGAAGAAGTTTTCAATTCACTTCCGGTGGAGATGCAACTCGAGATTGTGGAACAGGCCAGAGCAACTGCCGAGTTGGCAGCACAACTAGAACCTGGGTCGTCCTTGGATTTAGAAGCTTTGGCAGCATTACCTGAAGACATGAGGCGAGAAGTTATTGAACAAGAACAGCGTGAACGGAGAATTCAGGCTGAAGCTGCAGCGGAAGTGCCTGCTGATCCAGCCAATGCAGAAGAGATGGACAATGCTAGCTTTGTTGCTTCGTTGTCGCCAGAACTACGCCGTGAGGTGTTATTGACAGCAGATAGTTCATTACTGGGAAGTCTCCCAGCAAGCGTTGTAGCCGAAGCTCAGTTGCTGCGAGACCGTGCGCGCTACGATGGTACTTCGGCGCCTTCCAACCAAGGAACTTCAAATGTTGCCGTTGCCGAGGAACCAGCACAGAGGACACAAGCTGCTTCTGCGAGAGAGGGCAGTGACAACGGTGCCATTTCGAGGCGCAAAGGAAGGACATTCGGGAAATTACGAGTTGATATGGACAGAGAATCAATTGTATTCCTCCCTTCGGAGACAGTGCCACAACTATCACCTCCTTTGGCAAAGGCGGACGTTGTCGAACTGATGCGTTTCATGTTCTTGTTGAATCCAGTTCGCCCCTCTGACTTACTACAAAAGCTATTTCAAAACATCTGCACACATAAATGTTTCCGCCAAGCAGCACTGTCGGCAATGATTGCTTTGTTGCACAACGACAGCTCGGCCTGCCTCGCAGCATTGGGGACTATCGAAAGTGAATACAGTGCTGCCGACTGGAGACAAGTTGTGGATGCACATTTCAAAGACGATATGGATGATTTTCCACCGGCGTCTCTCATCGGTGTGGCACCTGAAGTTGTGCACGCTACCAGGCCTTACTCTAACATTCCATGGATTCGAAGAAAACAAACTACGGATACTGCTGCCTCCATTGCAGCCAATATTCCATTGACAGCAACTGGGTCGCGGCGTGAGAGTTACCTACCTCCAGCGGTTGCTGTGCGCTTTGTCGAAGCACTTCAGTGCATATGCAAGAACTCACAGCGATTTTGCATCGAAATGTTGATTTGTGGTTTGGTTGGGAATATGGGTGCAGATGGTAGTACCACTACCGGATTCGAACGTTTGATCGATCTTTTACAAAATCCGATGTATTCGAAGAGTTCTGCAAACTTAGAACAGTTGCTTGTCCTTCTGGAGTCAGCTGTTTCCCCATTGTCTCACCTGCCCAAGCACGGTGATGAAGACATGGAAATATCACAATCTGAACTCGAGTCTGCTGCTAGTCAACGGAAGGAGTGGGTAGATGTCCCGCGGATTTCGGTTTCGCAAGCGAGGTTGCAGCTGCTATGCTCGGTGCTACGAATGGAAACCTGTCGTGATGCTACTTTCACAAAAGTCAACACTATTGCCCGTCGTTTGTGTCGCGTACCAGCAAATCGTGGGTATGTTCTTGCCGAGCTCGCATCTGTTGCCAGAGCTCTGGGAAGTGATGCCATCAAGGATCTGAAGTCTTTGTCGTTGCGTATGTCACATGCGCTATCGGTGAGAGCTAGGGACTCTTCAAATGATCCAGGGAACGAAGAGAGTGATGGCAAGTCGAATGGGGGGGCGTCAAGTTCGGTGGCTGTTTCGACAAGTACCAGTGAACTGAAGCTGCTTCGCGTGCTTCAAACATTGCAAGCACTTTGTGTCGACACATCAGAGGATAGCTCGACGAAGAAAAGTGAACAAGGAACAGTGTTCGTGACGGAGGAGCTAGTGGAGCTATTGCGAAGGATGGAACTTGACGACTTGTGGGCTGAGTTGTCTTCGTGCCTTCAAACAGTTCAGGCACTCGAAGGAGTAAAAATTGAGGAGGAAAGTGATAAGGCATCAGAAGGAGCGAGCAATGAAGGAGAAGATGAAAATGACGACGACGCAAAGAAACTGCAGAATAATGCAGTCGGCTTGCTTACAAGGTTTTTGCCGACGATTGAGTCCTTTTTTGTTGCAAATGCAAGTGCCACTCGTGTGCTTGACAAGATGTCGGAAGCAGAAGATGACGACGAGCATGACCCTGATGGTCTGCGGTCCCTAGTTGGTGGGGAAAAGCTTGTTCAGTTTGTTACTTCAAACAAGGTTCTTCTAAATGTTTTGATTCGAAATAATCCAGCTCTGCTGGACAAGGGACTTCGTGCCCTTGTGCACATCCCGCGCTGCAGACCTCTTTTGGATTTCGATGTCAAGCGCAATTGGTTCAAGACACAAATGCGACGACTTCGTCAACAAGCTAGTCGGCGTTACGGAAATCTACGTTTGCATATTCGGCGTCAAAATGTTTTTGAAGATGCTTACCACCAACTTCGACTTCACACTGCCGATGAGATGCGTGGGCGGCTACATGTCACATTCCGAAACGAAGAAGGTGTCGATGCAGGTGGTTTATCTCGGGAGTTCTTTGGAATTCTTGCGAAAGAGATATTCAACCCAAATTATGCTCTGTTCACATCGACAGAAGATGGCAGTACGTTCCAGCCTAATCCGCATAGTGATTACAACCCAGATCATCTGAGTTACTTCCGCTTCGTTGGCCGAATTGTTGGAAAGGCCGTATCAGACGGATACCTCCTTGATGCGCACTTCACCAGGAGCTTGTACAAACATATGCTGGGGATCAAACCTACCCATCAAGATATGGAAGCTATCGATCCCGATTACTACAAGAACCTGAAGGCTATCCTAGAGTACAATTTGGGTGATCTTGGATTGGAGTTGACTTTCGCAATTGAAGACCACTCGTTTGGAGATAGAAAACTCAAAGAGTTGATCCCGGGTGGTAGCAAGATCCCTGTTACAGAACAGAACAAAGAAAAATACGTGAGTCTTGTATGTCAACACCGGATGACAAATGCAATTGCAAGTCAAATCAATGCCTACTTGGATGGGTTCTACGAACTTGTAAGTCGGGATATGATTTCAATTTTCACACCACGTGAGTTGGAATTGTTGATTTCGGGTCTACCCGATATAGATGTTGACGACTTGAAGAGAAACACGGACTACGTGGGGTGGAAGGCCACTGATACACAGATTCAATGGTTCTGGAATGTTCTCTTCTCTCTTTCCAGAAACGAGAAAGCTGCTTTCCTCCAGTTCGTGACCGGTAGCTCCAAGGTTCCTTTGGTCGGGTTTGGAGAGCTGCCTGGTATGCGTGGAGTGCAAAAGTTCAGCATTCACAAAGCTGGTGGTAGCGCCGGTGCCTTGATGTCGGCTCACACTTGTTTCAACTCGCTCGACTTGCCCGTGTACTCGAGTGAGGAGGAACTAAAAGAAAAGCTATTGTACGCCATCACTGAAGGAGGTGGAACCTTCATGTTGGCGTAGAAACATAATTGACCACAGAAACAGGTCTCCTAGTACAACATACAAAAACAGAAGACAGCACGATTAGCATATAATGTACAAAGCCAATTGAGGCAGATATCATCCGTTTCTCAACCCCGAAATATGTTCTGTCAGCTACACTACACTCTCCTGACTCCACTGTAATGGATTTGGACTTGCCTTTCGAAGCAAATCCAACGTGAGTGTCCTGACCATTTGGTTTTCCAGCGCAAACAAACTCGGATTGGAATTCCATAGAACAGGTTTCGCACTCGACAACGGACTTGCCGTGGCATCGTCTTGTTCATCACTGCCCATTCTAGCAGTGGGGTTGTGTAGGAATGCCATCACGGCATTTGCAGCTCGAGACTTGGACTCACACATTGCTTCGATTTTGGGGATGGCCTTGTCCAATGCGAGCTCTGGAATTTCACAGCAACCAACAGACCCTTTGGCAGCAAGTCGCATGTAATATGGAGAAACATCTTTGGTCTGAGCTGGATCATTCTGTTGAAACCATGGGTGATAATAGACGTCATAGGTCTGCTGCTCTTTGGCGGGTACAATGACAAACCCCCATGTTTGCTCCAGGACCATTTGAAATTGTGAGTAGCTCGTTACCCCCAAATGTTGAGTCGCGACCGTAGCAGCAAAGAGAGGTTTGTTCCATACCACAACACTCTTGCCCATGGAGCACCACTCTATCAATGTCTCATTGTGAGTCTCCGTTTCTTGATCCGAAGATGTAGACATATCGAGCAATTCTCGAAGATCCAATAGGAATTGTGGAGACATCCAATGAAAGTTGGCAGCCCCAGGAGAAGTCTCTCCTTTGTTGAAAGAGGAGAACATTGAACTGGATGATTGAATGGCATCCTTAGTGAATGTCTCTTGGAAAGCCTCCAAAGCCAGGTTGGGAACTTTGGAACGCTTGTGAGAAACTTGGTTGTTCTTTGGTGACCCCTCTGGAGAGTTGCCTGCTTCTACCGAGGAATATCTTCGCTTGGTAGGAGGACTATCATCAATCCTACCAACTCTGCGAAAATGTTCAAGGAGTGATTTGTTTGTCATTGTCAACAAGAACTCAATGTCTAGTGTGTTCGATATCCTGATACTATTGTATCTAGTAGGCTGGGTTCGTTGGACCCATTTTTCTGAACGTTGGTCTTGGTCCTGGAAAGGGTTAGAAGGAAGTATCATTCGATTGCTTTCTAAATAGGAGGGATTGTTCGACCAGTGTCCCTCGTTCGCTTTTGTGGGTTGCGGGTAGTAGTAGTAGTAGTAGCAGCAAAAACTCCCAAATCCCGTATTATTACAACGGGAGCTTGCGCGCCAAGAAGCGGATGATTCTAGTCGTTGGTTGGTAGCATGCAAATGTCACAACATAGAGTGATTGCTATTGGCTGGCACTTGAAGGCTTTAGAAAAATGGGTGATTGGACCGGTGTACATAACCGTTCCCATCTTGTTTAGATCGCTCGAAGCAAGAGAGATATATGGGGTCAATCCTGTGTCTGTCGCTCGATACCTGCGACGACAGTACGTAGTAGTACGATGACAACGGTGGCAGACTATTGGGGGAACCTATCTCTAAAGGAGGGAAGAACACAAGAAGGGGATGAACGTATTTCCCCAGAACTCTGAACCACTCCTTTTCAATCTCTTCACATGTTGACAGAGTTGGAAAGTCTACTCACCAATCAAGAAGTTGCGGTTCTCATCACTTGACTGCACTTCACAGCGAACTTCTCCAAACCACTTGGCGACTCTTGCACTTTGATCTCTTCCTTTCCATCTAGTTCGTAACTACCAGTACAGGCGTAGTTACTACAATACCCTTGGTTGACTCAAAGACAACCACCATAACTTTTACTACAGAGCGGCAAAACTCTACCTGGAACATGTGGAGAAAGGCGACTTTTTCGGCACAAAGCAAATTCTCGCGGTGCCAACGAGTGGCAGCACCGTTGGCTTTTGTATTCGGAACTGTGGTATCTATTCGGCCGGTGTGTTCCTTGATGGAATCAGCTTCCAAATCGCCTCCAGTGGAGGAGCCTGAACAGACACAAAAGCGGAGTCTCCACTACCTCGGACGATCGTATTTGCCACATGACATTTACTACAATGCTCCTGTCAAGGACGCACTTGCCACCCTGCGAAGTCAAAAGCGTGATCAGATTTCTGGCGATCTAGGTGTCACCGATGCTCCCAATGAGGGCGTCAAGGAGGACACAAAGGCATTGAAGGACTGCGGGAGAAAGGATTTGGGTACTCTGACTCTCATTGGATACAAGGGAGGCCCTTTGCATTCGCAAGTCAACCAGGATCGTGCTATTTGTATTGAACCCTACCATATTCAGGAAAGCACTGCTCCGAAGCGGAGACGAATGTGGACGTATCCCAAGGCACCAGTTCCTCATCCTAGTCAAAATGTATTTCTCGGAGTATTTGATGGTCACGCACAATGGGGTGAACGAGTATCCGAATTTGCCGTCAATGAACTCCCTAAATTGTTGGCCGAAAAACTACGAGACTTGGAAGGGACCACCGAACAAGTAGCCAGAGCACTCATTGATACATTTGTGGAAATTGACAAGAAGGCACCAGCAGACGTTTCTGGTGGTTGCACGGCATCGGTCGTCCTCAAGTACGGTGACAAGGTCTACTTTGCCAATGCAGGAGACAGTCGTTCCTTTTTGGTCGTCTACCGAAAAAACGTCGGGACTACCGAAATTGTTTACATTACACGAGAAGACAAGCCTCATTTGGAGGATGAGCGCAAGCGTGTGGAAAGTATGGGAGGCAAAGTCTACATTCCCATGGCTGGAACGTCCCGTGTCCTCTACACCGATCCTATTTCCAGGGTGCAAAGTGGATTGGCCATGAGTCGCAGTATCGGTGATTGGACTGTAGGAAAGTTGGGTGTTATTCCTGATCCTCTTGTTCACGTCGTTGATATTCCCAAATTGGTCACGCAACAGCTCAAGGAAGGAGGTGACGACGATGTCTACATTTTTGCCGTTTCGGCTACGGATGGAATTACGGACTATGCCACCCCCAGCGTTGTGGCGGAAGCTGTTGCGCTCAGCTTGTACGGAGAAGATGGTCCCCACCTCTTGTCGGCGTTGGAGCAACTTATCTACTTTGCTGCCAAGGGATGGGAACAATCCAAGCAAGGGAGGTATCGAGATGACATGTCCATCGCGGTGGCACAGCTACGAATACCGTCTGAGAAAGCTATGCAATAAACTTCCATGTTGTGTACACAGCATGTGTGATCCTTGGAGCATAGAGAGAGGGATGGCATTTCCTTGTCTTGTTCCGCCATTGATTTGAAATGGAAAGGCTGCAAGACTAGTGACATTTGACAACGGCAATAAGTATTGATAGAAGATCAGACTACTAAAAATTCTTTACCAAATTTGAGAAAGTCTTGTTTCGTCTTGTTTCTCCTACCAAATGGAGGATCCAGGCGCCGCCCAGCTTGTGGACGGAGTCGTCTTGGGATCTCCTTGGTTGTTGGAGGCGTCTTCCCCATAGGAAACATGAGGTAAACCTCCCAGTGGTGGAAGAGTGCTTGATTCTGTACCGCCCCAAATGGAACTAGCTGCAAGGTTTGGTCCGTTGGTGAACGCGGAACTTAGCAGAGAAGCTGTATTGTCCACTCCCGGTGCATTACTACCCCCAAAACCCATCCCAGGAAGTGCGATATGTTCAGCATCCGCATTCGGTTGAAGTGCAAAGGATGAGCCCATTCTAGATTCTGTAGGCAAGGAAGGAAGTTGCTCCAGTGAGCTGGACAATCCAAAACCCAGCAGTGATTGGCCTTCCGTTGGATTACTAGTAGCACCGTCGAATAAGCCAGGTGGTAGTACACCCGATTCGTCCAAGGCCGGAGCCGCTGGAGGCAGAACAGATGATTGCATACCAGGTGCACCAGAGAAAGATGAGAAAGGGCCACCGCTCTGCATAAATGCGGATTCATCCATGGGGGTAGAATAGGTATGTGGGGCGTAAGGTCGCCCATGTGGACCAACCCCTTGTGGGCCTTCCTGAGAAGGAGCCCCAAATGGTGCACCCATCGAGAAACCTGGAGGCGGAGCAGCTTGAGTCGATGACATGAATGGAGCTGATGAAACAGATAATCCAGGATTGCTTCCGAAAGATGATACGGTTTTATCGTCGTCGCCACCGATGGGAAGGAAAATGGAAGTGTTAAATGGGGATGGTTCCAAGGAAGGAATGGGCACACCAGGATCTTGGGAGGGACTTGGAACAGGAATGACAGCCGGCTCAGAAAGAGAAGGCATGTTGTGGGTATCTCGCCCTCCGGCAGTTGCCCGATCAGCTACGTTTTCCACTGCAGGAGGCTGTTGAGAGGTTGGATGTTCGCTGACTATTGGTAGGATCTTCGACCCCAATGCCGACGTAGCCTGTACAGGAACAGCGGCAGCATTGACTGGGGGGAAGGATCGAAGTCCAGCAACGGCCGGCTGAGGGCTTGCAACTGGAGATCCACCCATGACCAAGGCCAGCTTGGCTTGTGCCTCTTGTTGCTGACGTGCTTGTTCTCGATTGTTCCACTCACGATTGCGCCGACGTTGCTCGTCTCGTTTGGCAGCCAACAGCTTTGCCGCCTCCTCTTGTCGCTGAGCTTCCTTCTCTTCCCTTTCCAATTGCTCTTTGTCCACAGAGGGAACCTTTTCAGAACCTACAGTATCTGAGGGTCCATCGACGGTCGCAACTGAGTCATTGGTATCGCCTCCGCCAACATCATTTCCAAGGATCCATGTAATCAAGTCATCCGCCGTTGCCCGATTGGTTCCGCCACATGCCTTTACTGCAGCTTCAATTTGCTCTTTGGTGAATCCCATTCCCAACAGCGCCGTTACCAAGGGATCATCCGACTCTTGGGGTGGAACTTTAGCCTCTTTGGTTGGGGACGGCGTGGAGCTTGTTTGACTTAAAGATGTAGCATCTTTCGCTGCTGCTTTCTTCTTCTTTTTCTTTTTGCGTTTCTTAGCCGCAGCAGATGTCTCTGTCGCACTGGGAGGCGCTTCGTTTGCCTTGTCACCTCCACCGCTACTGTTAGGCTGTGTTTTCGACAGGGGTGTGTAACCGTTCGCCAATACATCTTCCAATCGTTTCTGTACCTGATCCAGATACCGCAGATAGATCCGTCGTTCACTAGGACTACTGAGTATAGTATTCTCAATCTCTTGGACAGCCACACCATGTGATTCAATATCTTGTTCAAATTTCCCCGACCGCAAGGAGCGTACCAACTCAAGCGGAGTAACCCCCAATCCATCGCTAACCATGGCAAACACGTGGTGAGCAACCAAGATTCCAACTTTCCTCACAACACAACAACACATCATCCTGCAAACATACCATATACGCCATGTGTTGGTATCATTGGACAATCGACTAGGAGAACAACCCTTTTGCAATAGCAGTTCCAACAAATCCATTGACCCTGACAAGGCAGCATAATGCAGCGGTGTCCATCCCGAATCACCACATGTTGCATGAAAGGATTCTTTTGTCACACTGGGAGGCTCGTTGGTAGATGATTTGGCAGCATCGACATTCGACTTGGTCTCACTATTTTGATTCGTCGTCGCTTCCCATTGTTTCCATACCAGTCGTACCCAATCAATATCTCCCTGAAAACAAGCCGTATGCAAGGGTGTCCGACCAGTCCGTAATGGTAGAAACGCCAACCGCAAATCCATTCCCAAGAGGTAGTCTGTTAAACAACACCGCGTTGGTTTGGACCGTTCCACATGCGATCGATTCTTGGCCACCATGTTGGGTGCCAAATACTCCAAATGGGACCAACAGACCCGAGGATCCAAAACGGGAAATTCTTGCAACAAGACTTGGAGTTTGGGCAACTCCGTGGAATGACATGCGGTTACCACCCGACTGCGCCACGAGACCAAGGCTTTTTCTCGTTTCTTTTGTGCGGCTTGAGCTTCTTGCAATGCAGCTTCTTCTTGTAGTTTTTGTTTGCGTCGTAGCTTCTTTTCTCTCCGTTTGGCGGCTCGTTGTGCCAGAGTATCCATATCGGGTGCATCTTGAGAATATTGTGCATTTGGATGCTGTTGCTGCTGTTCTTGTTGTTGTTGTTGCAGCTGCTGCTGCTGCTGTTGATGCTGTTGTTGCCAATCAATCCAAGACGCTACACCTTTTTTCTTGGCATAATGCGAAGCGGCAGTTCGTTTCATGGGAGTTGTAGCAGAAGAAGCATTCGTAGCGTTGTTGTTGGAAGTATGGATAGCATTGGAAAAGGCAGAGGCAGAAGAGGACTGTGCAAGATGTGCAAGGTGTGCATTGGAAGAAGATAACATATCGTTGGCATGAAAGAAATCTCTCAAATCTTCTGGATCATGCACCCAATCGCCAAACACAGGACCATCGTCCTCGTCTTCGTCATCCTCGTCGTCCGAAGAGAGATCATCATCATCATCATCATCGTCGTCGTCGTCGTCGTCATCATCATCATCACCATGCTCGGTCGTAATTTTCAAACCCTCATTTCCAAACAAACCGGCCGCCACTTCCATCCATTGATCGGGAAGCGTTCCATTGTAGAATATGGGATCATCCTTGGAACCACCAGCACCAGCACTACCATTGTTTCCATTAATACCAACCATTTCTACAAACATGGACATGAGAGCCTTCATTTCTGCTTCCGTACAAGGCACACCATCAACGGGAACGGCGTTGGCTTGAGAGGCTGTCATGGCTTGTGCTGCCTTTTGTGTGAGCGCTTGAATGCGACTCATAGCCATGGTGGCTGCGGTAGAGGGGGCACCATTGTTGTTTGGATTGTTTTTGTTGCTATTGTTGGTTGGAGGAGGGGGAGGTCCAAACGATACTTTGGGTTCCGATGGTGTTGGTGCAGAAGCCGAAGGTGATGCCGCCGTGGTTGTGGCTCTCTTGTGGCTACTACCGGCAGAGGTTGCATCATTCTTTTTGGACGACTTGTGAGGTCCCATGTTTCTTGTGCAAATGGGCAATTCCAATCCAGCAACCACAAACAACAGCAACAGCAACAGCAACACTACTACGAACAACTCCCACTCTTCGTCCCACTATCCAATAGAGCAAGAGACAACAGTGACTACACAACAATTGCCACTACGTGAGTATTCACCAATCTCTCTCTTCTCTCCTCGTTCGGCTCTTGGTAGATAAACGTGTGTACAGTTTTTGTGGTGGCCTTGCTTTGGTCTCGTATATGCCCACGTCATGGCGTACCTACTCACCCGGGTGGTAGGGCAGACATGTGTGATGGTGGAAGAGGTCAAGAGGTCTCTGTTGCCCTGATGCGAGGTCTCTATGCATACGAAGGAGGCAGGGACCAACAACAACAACAACGACAACAACACATAAAACCAACATCATGGCCGATACCACGTCCAACAACAGTCATACCAGCAGCAGCAATGCTTGTTTGTTGCATGTTTTGCAGAAATATTCTAGTCGATGTCAACCTCGAAAACGATCTCGTGAACAAGCCTTTGATTGTTTGACGGAAAAGGTTCCTTTGCTTCTCATGACTACCGGTAGCAGTAGTAGTAGTAGAAGTAGTAGTAGTTCTACTACTTCTCCTTCTGCAGCCAAGGCATCCAGGAAGCGTCCTGCTCCTACAACCAATGACAACAAGGAAACCACTAATACTACTGCAACTACTACTAATGTTGTTGATTCTTCTACATCCGACATTTCTCAACACCATCAACAACAAGTGGAAGCGAATCAACAAGAAATCGAACAACAAACGCAAGCTACCAAGGAGTTTTTGCAAGAAGTTGTGGATACCTGGGGTGTCTATCGTCATGGTTTGCAAACGATTGGGGGTCTTACCGAGTTGAGTCAAGCACCAGATGCGATCATGCCGGGAAATTGGTAGACTTCTTGTTGTGTGTACGAACTGTAACAGAATGCTATTGTATAAAATAATGACGAGAAGGAATCGACTGTTTCTACTCTTCCTGAAGTTCTTCCCCTACCGATTCGGTATCACCCTTTCCCCAATCTCCTTGAACGTCAAAAGAATCGTCCTCATCCTCATTATCTTCATCATCTTCTTCATGGAAGAAATAGTCACTCTCTCCCGAATCGTCGTCGTCTAGATCCATGCTATCAGGATTTGTTTCCACTGGTGGAGGAGGCGCCGCAAGTGTATCCGACAAGGCTGCCCATGGGGGCGACCGTGCCGGCAAGCTAGGTAGTGATGTCAATTCCACCCGTCGTAGTGTTTCTCGACGTTGAGACGTTTTGCGACGCGAGGTAAGAACATTGGGTGTAGCAAAAGTACCAGTAGTTGTACCTATGGTGTGGTGTTCAGGAACGGACGTAATGGAAATTTCAGGTGTATCCATCATGGTCATCAAGGTCGTAGTGGTAGGACTCGAGACAGCATGTGCTTGTTTTTGTGTCTCCAACATGGATGCCACCTTGGTGGTTCGTTTCTGCAACCATTTCCAGGTAGATGTTCCCACGGCATATCCACGGGTCAATCCCAACTGCTGGCACAATTCCAGAATGGGCTCCACAATCTCTTGCTCCAGTCCTACCAACAGACTATGAAAATAGTGGACACTGGCTGGATCATGTCTTCCTGATTCGGGCACCACTCCTTGTGCATTCCGCCATGTCCTACAATCGCGGCAAATTCCATCCACCAATCCAACCATACTCCGGCAACTCGTCGCCACGACCAATGGAGATGGAAACCAACTCCAACAGGCAGGGACCAATCGAATCAGTTTTCCAAATGTCATTGCCAGTTCCAAGAAACTCTGGTACGGACTGGTGTTTCGAGGAACCCATCGAGTTCCCGCTTCGAGCCGCACCATGGCTGCTGTGGCTACGGTCAAGTCCAAGGCCAATTGGATGTGGAGTGCGAGATGGTCACGGGATAGCCACGGTGCGTCGGTGGAAGGTAACTCTACATCGTCCCTGTCGACCGATAGTGGAAGCTGTTCACTATCACTGTCGACATGAGAAGGTGGAAGATATTCTTCTTCCTCTTCATCGCTTGGATTCTCTGCTGACTTTTCCTCCAGTGTGTTGGTGTTGGTGGTGGTGGTAGATGATTTCCGTGTCGATTGGTCATCGGGTTTATCAGTATTGGTATCGTCGTCTTCGTCCTGGTCACTATTGACATCCGCGTGACGATGGGTAGGAAGCATCTTGATGCGTTCCAGATACTGCAACAGGTTCAACCACAGACTTGACCAATGTTGGGCCAAGGCTTTCATGGACGGAGAAAGTACGATTGAGAGGCCCCAATGTCGAAGCATGCAGTGCACCAACCAACTTTGACTCCCAGGCTGTCTCACACGGTTGGAGAGCTTGGAGACTAGTTCCAGAGCTGTCTTTTCTCGGTTGATTCCAGAAGAGGATTGGATTTGGTGTAGCACCCTTTGCAGCGCAAATGGAGTGCCTGTACCAGAATAATACTGCGCTGCATTGTCAGTGGTTTGAAGGGTGGACCAACTCGTCTCTAGGATCTTGGAATGATCGACTGGTATAGGAGCTAGGACCGCGAATACCGAGAGAGTCTCCATCAACGTGACAGCAATATTGACTTCTTGGAAGGAATCCAAATGATGCTTGAACACATTGTGTAGCTGTGTAAACTCGTTCCGACTGGTAGAAGCTTTGGTTTTGACATTGTTTGCGGAAATGTAAAGCGATAGAAACCGCGAAAACGTCTTTCGAGGACGGCTCGAGGGCTTGGACGATGCTGGAGGTTGGAGATTGGCAACTAGAATTTGTTGCAAAATCTGAAAATAGGAATTCACCATGCGGTGAAATCTAGTGGGTGAAACGTTTTGGCGGTCTCGCTGTTCCAAGATGTTTAACAATTGAAACGACAATCCTGCAAACGATTCCAGTTTTGATTGCAATATCAACAAGTCATGTTCCAAGGAATGGGATGTTTTGTAGTGCTCATCTTGCAACCCAACCATGCGCAATTTGTTCTCCAGAATCCCCAGACCACACAGCCTCAGCTCCCAAGCAAGGTTTGTAGTTTCTGGGATCGAAACTTCCTCCGAGATCAAGGTGCGGACCGAATTGACTAGCATGGAATCCAGTGATGGATCCAATGCACATTGACCAATAATGTTCGAGGTGATGCTTTCATCCAAAAATGACAGAGTAGAAGACATTTGATCAGCCACAGTACCAGCGTCCTGTGTGCTTGATTGTGATCGCTTACGTTTCTTGGCATTCGATACTTCCAAAGCGTCCATGCGGTGAAGAAATTTCGTCATGATCTGGCACTTTTGACGGAGATGGAAAACCTTGGCCAGCTGGTATTGTACCAACGGCATGGCATCACTTGGAAACAGCGACAATGCATGTTCCATTTCTCCAGTTGTAGCGGTAGCTGCATATCGTTGATACGTATTCTTCAATAGAGCGACAGACACAGCCAATCCCAATGCAAGCACGTAGGAGTACTCTATCACTCGGTCCATAATCTGCGCCCGCCCTTGGCGGCTGGACGCTGAGTGACGGACCATCTCCACAAGTTCTTGAGTTTTACTATTTCGAGAGGACTGGAGCTCGTTCACATCAAACTCTTCAAAAATATGGGCGACCGAATCCCATTGCGGGGATGAAAACGAAAGGTTGGGAATTTCCAAAAAGGCATACACCCAGGGATGCGGTTTCCAATTCTTGGGCGCCTCCGGTCGACCTCGTCCTAACCAAAGATATGTATCAAGCAATTGAAACATCCACCGACACGTGTCCTCCAGTTGGGTTGGTGGGCACTCATCCAGGGTAGTACTGAATGAAAATAGCATTTGCTTCTTGTTGGAGGAAGAAGCGGACGACGATGGTGTTTGGAGTTCCTCTGGAACATGTTGGTATCCCCATGTATGCGTGGTGGGTGGAGCATCTGCAGACAAATCTATATATCTCACCAAACGAGTCGAGGACAGGACCGTCGTCAAGGCTGGAAGGAACAAGTCTTGTATCGATTGGAGAGACCGTGCAGAGGAGTCGCGGCTTGGATGTCTCCGATTCCACATGACCCGGAGCAAATCCAGGCAAGGACACCCAATGGCTGGAGAAACGAACCTACGTCGCTTGAGAGACGTTGGAAGGAGAATAGAACGAACCCATTTCCATGCCAGAGTGTAGTGGGAAGTATCCAAGGTGGAATTGGTGTGCGTGAGCCACGTTTGTAAAAACAAAAGTCCCCTCACTTCGACTGGATCCACCAATACACTACTGTCTGGCTCCTCGGGAAGAAAGTTTCCTCCTACTAACAGAGTGGAACAACAACGGGACAATTCTTCTGGTTGGTTCTTGTACAGTTCCACCACACAAGCAACCATGCTTTGTACGACGGATGTTGGTAGTGTCACCTGATCCGATTGGAGGAATTTCAAAAGCTGATCTCCCAACGTGATTGGAGCTTGTATACTCGACGACGACCGTAGGATGTGTAATAGAATATCATTGGTGGTAGTCAATACCCTGATAGCGGTGTCCATGGTTTGTTGTAGATTGGACTTTTTGATGGAAAGCCTAGAAGGATGTTGCACCACATACCAAACATCGCGATAGACAGAACACAAAGCACGTAAAAGTTGTGTAGACAAGGATTCATCCTCCAATGCGACAAGCGCTAGTCCCAACGTTCGCCCATGCAGAGGAAGGGAACTGTTGTTGCTCATTGTCCAATGTATTGTCAACCAAACCATGGACCGCTGGAGCCATTCCCGAAACGCGTCGTAGTCTGGTGTGGGAAGGTAGGATGGAACTGCAACTCGTTGTTGTTCTTCTCGTTGTTGTAGAGTATATTTGACCAAGTCCACTAGAGATTCCAATAGAGACGGAGCGGCCAGGACGGCCGCGTCCAACACGGGATGACAAAGCTCCACGGAATTATCTTCCATGATTCCCTTGTCTTTCGGTGGAATCGGAACCCGCGCCACCAAAGCCACCATGATATCCAATAAATTCCAAGTGTGCGGGGGGCTACTATCGGTCGTCGTTGTCGTTGTTGTCATTGGAGTACTCGTTTCGGATTCCTTGGCTTGCCACAAGACATGTTGCAGGTACTCTGAAAAGAAATGTGTAGTTGTGGTAGTCGAATCTGATGGCGGGGCGGTGACAACCGGAAGGGTAGAAGCACGTTGAAAGAGAAGCATACCAATCCAATAGAAAGGAGGCATGGGATTTGGGGTTTCTTGTATCAACAAGGCAACTTCGGAACGAATGGCCTCCAATGCATGCGATTCCCAGGGTTCGGGCGAAGAAGGTGTGGGTGACAACCAAAGCAGGGCTCCAATGAGCCAAGGGAGATCGACTTCCAAGGCTTGTGGCAACAAATCACAGAGAAACTCTCGGGGCGACAGAGAAGAAGATAAAAATGATGATTTGGATGCCGCCGCAACACATTCCAAAACTTGCAGCATACACTTGGGATTGTGATCCAACGCCTGATGCAGAAAATCTACCAAGACATCCTTTTGTTGGTTACTTTCCTCTGTCAACGAATCCTTGGCGTCTGGAAAGAAGTGTAGGACCCAATCACGAAGTGTTCTTGACATTCTTGTATTCGTCTTGGATTCTTTTATCTCATGATGGTGCTACAGTTTTATTTCGAGTTGTGATGATGATGAATTTTTCGTAAACCAAATTATGTGAAATTGAAGTAGGCACACAACAACTGCATTCCACGTGTAACCCAATCTGCTTAGTCTGGCCCTGGTACGGAGTCGGATGCGACCGTTGTCACAAAAATCGATTCACAAACTGCCCAATTAACATCAACCACAACAACCACATCAACCATCATTCTCTTCCTCCTCACATGCTGTTGCCCCCCTCATTGGTACATGCATGAATGCGTGGTAGCAACAAAGTTCCCACGTTAAGGGCAGACCGTGGCAGTTTTGTTATTTGGTGCCGGTGGTTGTGGTGCACTCTTTGGATTGTTTCCATCACATCGTCATCCAAATGGACATCGTCAACCACCACAGCTCATGCCTTTGTCTTCTCGACCCTTCTTTCTTGGAATCCATCATCCATTCCTTCGTGGCCGGTCTTACCTCAAAATACTCTTCCACTGCAATCGTGGCGTTCCAACTTGCGGCTACCAACTCTATCCGAAACACACAATGATACCACCTCTTCCATGGGTGCCATTCTCCTTCAGTTGCAGCATTCCGAACAAGAGATGCTGCATTCCAACCATTCTTGGCAATCCGATACGTTGGATCCCGTGAACCTATCCCCCGTCTCCAATAATGTATCGTCCACAGCTTCGCATACCGAACCCGACGATGAATCCTTGATTTCGGCCTTTGACCCTGCCATGGCCCTTCAACTTGACAAGTCTGTGACAACTTGGGTACCCCTCTCCTCTTCGAAACAACTCCGTGATGTTGTGCAGTCAGTTCTGCCCTTGACACCACTCCAACAGCAAATACGAGGGCATCCACCTACGACTGCCACCAGGACTCATCCCAGTAGTACTACGTCCGACACCTATCAAGACCAACGATATCTCATGGCCATTTCAGTGGCTCTTTCCATCAGGGAAGCATCTCAATACGGCGGATTTGTACAGCAAGTTGGAACTGGTCCACTATTAGAGTGCATTGCGCAAGAAGCTAGTGTCATGCGAAATGAAGCCCTGCATGTACCCAACCACAGTGCGTATTTGGCGTGTCAAGCTCTCTCGCACCTTTGTTCCATCTCGACCGAAGTAGCCACTTTGGTGACACATGATCTATTGGTCCATGAAAAACCATCTGTATCTGACAATGAAACACTACCATCAATCTTGGAAGATATGGTGCTTTTGTTATCCAAAAGTCCCATGACTCCATGGGATGACAATGCGAACAAATCAGCATTTCTGCTTCCGTCGTCACTCTCGACACCAGTTGGAGTTGCCCCGTTGCGTAAGTCTTTCTATGTTGTAATACTGGTAGATTATTATCTTGTCATATTTGACTCACCTGCGAGTGTCTTGCTTGTTAATACAGGTTGGAAACGTTCCCGGCAGCAACATATTCTTCAACTGTTTCTATCCATGGTGCGAGTATCCGACAATGCCGTCCGCCGCTTGCGGTCCACTCCTGGATTTCAGGCCGCAGTCCTACAATGTTCCTCTTTTGCTCGCTCCGAACGGGCTCGGCAACGGATACGATACGATATGGCCTATATTCAATTCAAAATGGTGTCTCTATGGAGGCGTCTTCGCAATTTTATGCATCGCCGAACATTGCGACAGCGGCGATTGGAAGCCCCCCACTTTTTGTCTCGTCGGGCCATGCTGGCATCGGGTCCTGTCCGAGGTTTGGCCAACCAAGTACTTGCGGCAATTGGATTCAATCCCTGGATTCGAAAGGTGCCAGGTCAGCGAGGCATTCGAATTTTGTCGTTGGATGGCGGGGGAAGCCGAGGAATGACATCAGTGTTGGCATTACAATCCATTGTGCAAGCCATGGGTCATGTGGAAATATCGGATTGTTTCGACATGATTGTGGGAACCAGTACAGGAGCAATCATTGCCTTTTTGGTGGGAATCCAGCAAGATACAACACGATTGACAGAACAGCGGTACGATGCCATGGTGCCAACCATATTCACCAAGTCGGCCTTGAGTCGACCCATGCTGCTATTGACGACAGCTACCTACAATGATACACCCTTCACCAAAGTGCTTCAGGACGTTTTGGGGGAAGATTGCATGCTGGATAGTCGGGCTGACCCTACCGTGCCGTATGTCTTTGCTGTAAGCTCCAAACTCTCGTCCACACCCTCCAATGTGGCCCTATTTCGAAACTACAACTACGCTGGAGGTGATCTCGCCGATGGAATGACGATTTCTCCAGAACAAGCCTGTAGAAACCTAGGTATGAATGAAGACCAATTGAAAACACCCAAGGACGACTCGTCAGGTGGTCCTAATGATAGTACTCTTCGGACGGTTCCTGTTGGATCTCGTCATCCAGGGACCTTTCGGGTATTGCAACGGCATGCGGTACGTGCTTCGACAGCAGCTCCAACGTTTTTCAAGCCCGTGTTATTGGGTGGAGAGTTGTACTCGGATGGAGGCATCGTTGCCAGTAACCCAGCCGCCATTGCCATTCATGAAGCTCGGACATTGTTTCCAGATGTGCCGATTGAAGTTGTGGTATCGGTTGGTACTGGCAAATTCTTGGAACAAAAGAGTCCCCCTCGCATCGGTTGGGATGGAATCATTGGTCAAATTGTGAACAGTGCCTGTGATGGAGAACAAATTCACCACATCCTCCAAGATATTCTAGGAGGGGATACAAGTACGAGTAGTATGAACCAACGGTCCAGCGGTGGTGTTGGTGGCATTCATGGCACCGCCTCCGTGGGAACCCGCTACTTTCGTTTCAACCCCGTCTTGGGATACCAAGATGATTTTCCCATTGACATGACGGACCCAGATGAACTGCAAGGTCTCAAGGACACGACACGAGAATACATGAACAGTCCAGAACAACGACAAAAGGTAAACGAACTCGTGACGATTTTGCAAGGAAAGCGGGAGGGAATCTGGAAACGTACCCGACGAGGTATCCAACGTTGGTGGAGCCGACGGATCCATCCGGCTCGATAGATACCAATCCAACCAACGTGTTGTGTAAAAACCTGTACTATACATACCAATCACTACTAACAACATAACTACGAGTACCAGACAAAAAAAACACATGCACGTGTGGTAGCAGAAAGACCTTTCCGATGTAGTAAGTGTTTACGTTTGGTAGTAGTCTAAGAGATTGCTCGAGACATGCGTGGTGTGTGGAATTAGAGTTTACCAAACAACACCAACTCCAGCGACTTCATGGTATTCTCGGTCAAGGATCTTGTTGTAGGTGTCCCAGACTCCAGCCGACTGCACTTCATCGTTGGTAAGCACCTTTCCAGTGGAGGTAGGGATACCATCGGCATCCAAGACCAACTCTCCCAACAAAGGCGTGCTGCCAGCCACTTGGAATCCATCGGGAAGGAGGGAGTCCAAGTTGTCGGCGGGCACGACAAAGTGCTTGAGAAGGAGCATGCCCCACTTGTCATCTTGATCGAATCCAGTGTGGATGGGGAGACGCAAGTGAGGAAATCGGGGAGTGACAAAGGGCTTGCCCTCGGAGAAATCAAAGGTTCGGATCTCCGGAATGACGGACTCGCACAATCGGACGTAGTTGACGTCGGATCCGGCCTCTTGGGAGATGAGGACGTTGGCGTTGGTGAGGGTCAAGGCGGCGGCCAAGGCGTCCTTGGCCTTGGCAGGGTCTTGGGTGGCGAGGGAAGGATCCAAGTTGTACAAGACCAATCCGGACTTGGAGCAAGCGAATTGCAAGACCATCTGTAGTGGAAATAATAATAATAATAATAACAATAATATAATGGTGGTGGTGGAGATAGTGGAGGTAGTGAAAGAGAGAGAATAAAGTTAAAAGGAAAATGGTGAGAATAGTATAATAGTAGATACCTTTGCAACAAGTAACAACTAAACCTAACCACAATAAACCAACCACATAACAACAAAACACAAGAGTGGGACGTACCGACTCGGAGAAATGAGGAGGCAACCAACTGAGGACAACATCACCAGGGACCAATCCATTCTCCATGAGCCCCACGGCCAAGGCCTCCGAGTAAAAGTCTACATGCTGCAAGGTCCATTTTCGGTTCTTGTGCTCGTACCGCACAACATCCTTGTAAGGGTTGGCCTCTGCCATTTCTTTGAGTTGTGCTCCGCCAGCCATAGCGGAGAACATGCGGGGTTGCACGGCGGCAACCGAAGTGGAAGTGGCCACACGCGAAGCCAAGACCGAGGCGGCTCCTCGCGTCCACATGGTTCGTGCCAATCGAGTGGAAAGGGAAGACATGTTCATCTAGTGATGGAATGGAATGGAATAGCGAGTACGAGTACGAGTACTGTGAGTGATGAATGTTGCAGCAACAACAACAACAACAACAACAACAACAACAACAACAACAACNCGTCCACATGGTTCGTGCCAATCGAGTGGAAAGGGAAGACATGTTCATCTAGTGATGGAATGGAATGGAATAGCGAGTACGAGTACGAGTACTGTGAGTGATGAATGTTGCAGCAACAACAACAACAACAACAACAACAACAACAACAACAACAACGATAACAAGCACAGGAGCAATGTACCTACGGTAGACGAGAGGGAGATAGATACCCGACGTTCGTTGCAGTAGTATCGTACGAGGTGTCGTCGTCGGGAGACTCGTAGGACCTCCTCTTGCTGCTCCGCCTCTTCCGATGTTCGTATCACGATCCTGCAACGTCAACTTGACGCGCGCAAGATCCGCGCTAGATCTACGACAGACATGCGACAACCGAGAGGACAGTCCTAAGGAACGGATCAAGTCCAGACAGAAGGAGAATGAAAGCCCTTTTTCCTTCGCTTCTTCTTTGATAGCGCAGGTACATCCATGTAGGTACCCCGTACCCGGTACGTACGCAACATTACGAGCAAGCTGCTTGTACCAGTAGCAAGCTCCACCTACCGGGTACTCGTCCTCGTACTCGCACTCGTACCTCCGGTAGTAGGCCGACTGCCGGAGCGCTGCCCCGCGTTCCGGACCTTTTTCAGGGGCCCTACGGGTGGCCGTACGTAGGACGCCGCAGACACACCAAAGATCTTCTCCCGATGGACACCCGAGGCGACGGACGGTACAGGATTATGCGAAGGAAGATCCAATAGCGGAAAGATATGGACGAGGCAATCAGAGCACAAGCGGCCCAGCGCTCTCCCCCCACATTGTGTTTTCCAATCTCCTGCTGGACACATCTTGTTGTAGTCTCTTCTCCCGATCCTCTTTGATAATTCCAATCACCATGAACACTTCGTTTTCCAAAGTTGCTGTAGCCATGAACCGCTCCGGTGTGCGACAAATGTCTTCCACCGCCAAGGTTTGGGTGGACAAGAATACCAAGGTGATCTGCCAAGGATTCACCGGAAAGCAGGTGTGTTGTTCTTGTCGTTCTTGTTTGTTTGTTTGGTGTGGGTGTGGGTTTGAGTGTGGGTGTGGATGGTCTGCTCTGCTTTGGTTGCACCACGATGATGGTTGCACCTCGCAGGTCGCAGGTGGTGATGTCACATTGCTTTGGATTGTCGTCGGCGTCATGTGTGTCATGCATCACGGTTGTATCACGGTTGTATCATGATCTTGTTCTCACCCATGTTTCTGTTTCTCTCTCTCTCTCTGCTACTGTTGCCCATTCCCCACCATCCCCACCCAATCCAAATCCAAACCAAACCTACCTAGGGAACCTTCCACTCCCAACAAGCCATCGACTACGGAACCAACATGGTCGGAGGAGTCACCCCCAAGAAGGGAGGTCAAGAGCACTTGGGCCTTCCCGTCTTCAACACTGTTGAGGAAGCCGTCAAGGGAGTCCAACCCGACGCCTCCGTCATCTACGTCCCTCCTCCGTACTGCGGAGCCGCCATCATGGACGCCATTGAGAACGAGATCCCTCTCGTCGTCGCCATCACCGAGGGAGTTCCCCAGCAAGACATGGCCCGGGTCAAGCACGCCCTCAAATCCCAATCGGCCACCCGACTCATTGGTCCCAACTGCCCCGGAATCATCAAGCCCGGAGAGTGCAAGATCGGTATCATGCCTGGATACATCCACTCCAAGGGAAAGATCGGAGTTGTCTCCCGTTCCGGAACCCTCACCTACGAGGCCGTCCACCAAACCACCGTCGCTGGCTTGGGACAATCCACCTGCGTCGGAATTGGAGGAGACCCCTTCAACGGAACCAACTTTATTGACTGCTTGGAGCGCTTCACCAACGACCCCGAGACGGAGGGTATCATCATGATCGGTGAGATCGGAGGATCCGCCGAGGAGGAAGCCGCCGAGTGGTTGATGGAATACGGAGACCCAAACAAGCCCGTCGTCGGATTCATCGCCGGAGTCACCGCTCCCCCTGGCCGCCGTATGGGACACGCCGGAGCCATTGTTGCCGGAGGACGAGGAGGCGCCAACGACAAGTTCGAAGCCCTAGAAAAGGCTGGAGTCCACATTTCCCGATCCCCTGCTCGTTTGGGAATCACCATGTTGGAGGCCATGGGATTGCCTGTTCCTGAGGACATGTAAGGCACTCTTGTCCACACACCTATTTGCTTTAGGTTTCCGACGTGGGAGACTGCAACTATACTACCTATATACTGAAATCAAAAATAATGGAACGTCTAAAAACGAGATTGGAACAACTTGATGTATTTTACATTTTTACATTATTATTATTGTTACATGTTGTGGTTGGTGTTGGGCTTGTAGGAGGGTTTGGTTGGTTGGACTACTGGAATATAATACTCCATACTCATTCTGTGCCTACCGGTAGTAGTACTATTATCGTTATTATCGTTATTGTTACTTGTTGTTGTTACGATCCTGCCTGAATGACACTAAACAGTGGGTGTATTCTTGGCTGCCTCTTGTCGAACCCGAAGTTTGTAATGAGTCTTGTCATTCATGTACATGTGATAGGCTTCGGATTGAGCTGGACTGTTGGGGTTGGGATCGTCCAACAAATCTTGAATGCCAATCAACACTTGTTTCAATGTAATGGCCGGGCGCCACCCTTCTTCTTCGTTCAAGATGGACAAGCAAATGGTGCCGGAGGGATACACGTTGGGGTGGAACAAGGGGGGGACGAACTTGCCTGTAGTAGTAGTGTGGGTGGTGGAGGAGTGAATGATATGATGAGTATGATGATGAGTATGATGATGAGTATGATGTGAAATGAATACATAACAAGATAATGTACACACTACCGGTATGCAATCCAATATCAACCACACCAACAATCCAATACCACAACGACAAATAATACACTTACACTTGGGAGGCTTGGAGGGATAATCTTCACTGAATTCCATGGAGACCTTGAAAACACCTCCTTCCCAGTCCGTTCCTTCCTTGCCCGGAACTCCGGCTTCCCATTGCATGACATCTGAGGATCCGTCTCCCTTGGATACGGGACGAGCGTAGAACCCTACGGGGTGATCTCTCCTCCATGCTTTGCGTTCTTCTACTAGTCGGCCACGAGCGATTCCAGAAGACATGATGATTGTGTTGTTGTTGTTGTTGTGGAAAGGGATAGATGATAGATCCTACGGAGAGGCTCTGCTGCAGTTGTGGTGGTGGTTGTTCTTGTTGTTTTTTGTTGTATGACGATGGTAGCAAGAGGAAACTACCAATAGTGTACTGTATTGTATTGCAACCAAAAGCAACCCAACACACTCAACAATACTACCAAGAGGATGATGTAGAAGAGAGAAGGAGGAGGAGGAGCCACACCAAAAACAGGCAAGAGCCTTTCGCAGTTCTTGTTGTTCGCGGCCGCGCGCAAGAACTGGAGCCGGATCATGTTGGACTCGATCGATCGATCGATCGATTGTGACTGTCGGACAGATACAGATTTTTGTCGGACACTCAAGATTCTTCCGGAAGAACCCTGTGCTGTGTAGTTTTCTCGACTCTTCTCGTGGCGGAAAAATAACGTCAGCTTTTAGGTATCGAAACTCCAAAACACAAAAAGAGGCACAACCACTGGCTCGACACCTGCTGCTTGCTGATCCCTCCTACTACTGCACCACTACCACTACCACTACCAGTACCAGTACTCGTCGTAATATACAATGAAGTTGTCCGCTCTTTCCTTGACATTGCTTGTTGGAAGCGTCTCTGCCTTTCATGTAGTTACCATTCCTACTGGTTTGGTTGCCAAGCACAGCTTGAAGGCTCTGCACATGGAACCTACACAAGGTACGATGATCACGTGGATAAATGGATGTTCGCCTGGTTCTCTGTCAACCGTGTTCTTGTAGACTTGCCAAGTAGTGTGGCGGGTTGGAACCACAACTACTGTACCATGGCAAACAATCCTACTAGTACTTCTCAGTTGGATACAGTCTTTCTTGGTTGTCATGTTGTTGGTGATTGTTGAAACTCACCACTTTTTGGATTCTATTCTTGCTTGTCGTTGACCCATACCATGATTCGACGTCGACAACAATAACTGTAACAACTACAACAACTACAACAACCACAGCCCAACAAGCCACTTCTCGTGCTTCTTCTGTCCCCACCATGGAGTCGGTCGCATCGGGTACCTCTCGTTCCGAAGCCATTACACAAATGTTGTTTGCCGGAGCCACTGCCGCCTTTATGCTCCTTCCCAAGGCTCTCTCGGCCTACAATCTCCCCGATCTTCCCTATGCCTATGATGCATTGGAGCCGCAGATTGATGCGCCTACCATGAAGCTTCATCACGATAAGCATCATGCCACCTACGTTGCCAACGTCAACAAGGCCTTGGAGGGTCAACCCGAAAAGCCCGTCTTGGATGTCTTGGCCAACGCCCTCGACGCCGGTCCTGCCGTCCGCAACAACGCCGGAGGACATTACAACCACGCCTTTTTCTGGAACGAAATGTTGCCTGCTGCACAAGCCAAGAACACCAAGCCTTCCAGTGAGTTGACTCGTCTCATCAACAAGTCCTTTGGATCCTTTGAGGAAATGAAGTCTGCCTTTGAGGCCAAGGCTGCTCCCGGAGCTACCTTTGGATCCGGTTGGGTATGGGTGGTTCTTAACCAAGCTGGAGATAAGCTCGAGATTGTTAATACCCCCAACCAAGACAGTCCTCTCATGAAGGGTGTCCTCAACGAAGTTAAGTTCCCCATCCTAGGCTTGGATGTTTGGGAGCACGCCTACTACCTCAACTACCAGAACCGCCGACCAGAGTATGTTTCCAACTGGTGGAGTCTTGTCAACTGGGACAAGGTTTCCGATAACTTTGCCTACGTTTCCAAGGAAAAGGCTGGAGTTCCATACTAAGCATATTCTGGAGTGTTGTTGTCCTCACATGCTGACAGTGACTACACGTACTGTGTGGTGATGCACGTGGCGGATCCATTCTGGAACCAAGCCGAGTTTAGGTAGACAACAAGATACTGGGATATTGTCCATTTGCACAACTATTACTACTATAGCAAAGGTTAACCACATTTGGTGTCGATACGGTACAGTATTACCACCGCAAAAGGTCCGGAGGTGCCTCTGAGAGGAGAAGATCGACTACGAGCACATACTCGGACTCTCTTTGGAAGTGGTGCACGGATGAAAGTTGGATCCAACGAGTCAATGATCTGGCTTCCCGACCACCATCATAGTGTCACAAAGTCAATCCAAGAAAGTCTCTCTTGGATTCTCGAAACAACTTTCACCAACAACAAACACTACTGTATGGTTCATGGTCACTATTGCTAGATTGTTTGGCAAACATTCACCTGCTCTGTATTCTACATTGATTGGTTTCTTGAGTTGTTCTTCTCGTTGGGTTGGAACTTGTGTTACTACCACTTCTGCTACTACTTCTGCTGCTCCAGTTTCTTCTAGGTCAAGTGTAGGATCCAGCATTTCCTTGTTGTCTGCACGTTCAACGACGCCTCCACCCACAGTGGTCCCTACACATTCTTATTCGACAAAAAGTAGTTACCACAATACTATGGGCTCTTCCTTTATTCCATTTTCGGAAACTGCCTATTTCAAGAGTTTCCAATCGGAAGGAGATCCACAAGGAACACGTCTTTCTGCGGTGCTTCCTCCTCTAGCTCCCGATTCCTACAAGGGAAGTTCCGGTCGGATTGGGATTCTAGGAGGATCTGCTCGATATACCGGTGCACCTTTTTATGCTGCCATGGCATCTCTCAAAGTTGGTGCTGACTTGGCCTTTTGCTTTTGTGCTCAAGAAGCCAGTCTACCCATCAAGGTTAGTTGAATGGTTGTTCTGTTGGAAGGAATGAAGATGATTGGTCAAGACTCACCGTTTTTTGTCCTCACGATGGTTCCCCCAGTGTTATTCTCCAGAGCTCATGGTTGCTCCTGTTTATTCGGCAGAAGAATTTGATCATCTGGTGGCAAGTGACCAGAAAGGACCGGCGTACGAGTACGTAGGATCGATATTGTGGAAATTGGGGTTTCCATGGTGTCTGGTTGCAACAAGTAGTGTTCTCATTCTTTGTCTTTTTGCACATCGCCAATGCACGAACAGAGCGGCTATTCAAAATATGGTGGATCGAGTCAAGAGTGATATGGACCGATTACATGCATTGGTGATTGGTCCTGGATTGGGCCGCTGTCCCATGGTATTGGAGGCTACTTCTAGAATTATTCGTATTGCTATCCAGGAAAAGCAGATTCCATTGGTGATTGATGCAGATGGTTTGTTTCTATTGACCCAAGATCCGTCCGCTTTGAAGGCTTCGGAGGGCGAGGCTCGGGCACCTCCACCTGTCGTATTGACACCCAACCTAATGGAGCGACGGCGATTGAATGGGATGGAACACCACTGGACTTCCAACCATCATGTTATATTGATTGAAAAGGGGGCACACGATACCGTCGAAGCGCAAAACAGCGCTGCAACAACATCAACACTGGTCTGCGAAGAAGTCGGAGGTTGGAAACGAAGTGGTGGAATTGGTGATATCTTGGCGGGGACATTGGGAACAGTAGTGGCTTGGAACCGCATTTTGCAAGAACGAGGAGTGGCAAGCGAAGCTGTTCTGCCTTGGGCGTGTTGGGTTGGTTGCAGTTTTGTGAAACGGGCGACACATACAGCATTTCATCGACATTACCGCTCCATGACAGCACCTGATGTCTTGGCAGAATTGGGAGGAACCGTCCATGAAATGACAAGTCTTTCTTCTTCCTCTACCAGCTAGGAGGTTGCTGTGTCGTGATAGACTAGAGCCAAACTAGTAGTACAGTCGCCTTCTTTTATTCTTGTGCTCGTACCCAAACTACATCCTCTTCTTTTCCAACATTTCGTTCAATAGTTCGAGAATGTCCCATGCAATCAAGTCTGCAAGACCACCCCTTTCACCTGTGCATCGGTGTCCGGGGGGAAAGTCCGAACAGTCACCCATTTCACTCGCATGTACCTTTGAGGCACATTCTCCCAAGATGGGAATATATCTCCGACCATCAATCAATCGAACGTTGTCCCGTTCCAGGGTTGCCGCAATTTTCTTCATCTCTTTGTAGGGCGTGACCCCCCAACTGGCAAACATGCCATGTCCCACGATAGGACCTTGGAAGTGATGAGCATAGGAATCAATTTTGGGAACATTGTCGGACAGGGAGGCCTCTGGATTGTCTTTTAACGTCTCGGTCATTTGATGAAAGAAGTTCGTATCCTTGGCCTCTTTCAAGCCATTGAAATGGCCAACAATGATGCCATCCATGGAAGACAAGGGTTGTTTTATGGTAGCCTCTAAATCACGCAGCCAGTTGGGACTGTAGGGGTATGGATGATTGGCCAACTCATGGAGTGTGACTCCCATCGGAAAGCGATAAATCTCGTAGGCTCCGAGCAAGTTGCTGTCGGTGGTCATATTCTCGTAGGGCCGAATGCGTTCGACGCTATGGGGGTCCCGAGAGAGATATTGGCAGTAGAGAGTCGTGCTGATTTGTCGGGAATGTGAATTTCCAAGGAGAAGAATAGTTGAATTTGGAGGGAATGGAAGAGGACGCTTTCCCCAGAGAGGAGGTTTCGTAGAGGATAGGTTGACCGATATGAATGTTTCCAAGTGGTCGGCAAATTCGTCATATAGAGGCCCGTCACAGCGATAGGTAATGTGTTGTGGGTTAACACCGCTTCGACAAAGATTGTAGTCATGAAGAGGCGACAGATCCTCAGCTGACAGCATTTGCTCGTTTCCAATGCTGCCGGTATTCGAATTCAACGCATAGGTAACCAAACTACTGCTACTGGTCTTCCCGCCTTGTAGCGATTGTACAACATTGACGATTGCAAACAAGAACAATGCAGCTAGAATCTTCCATTTGGATTTGATGGGAGAAGCAGCCTTGACAGGAATAGCAATTGGTACCATGGTGTGCCGTACCACAACCGAGCCCACAAACAGGGAAACTATGATGAAGATGATGAAAGTACGAGTAATGTTGACTAGTATGAGTAATGGTCGATTGCAGTCCACTGGGTCCAACCAATTTCGACCGAGGAGCACAACAACAACCACCACCAACGCACTCATCCCCACTTTTTCCACCACCATGTTGGCAGGAGGTCCACCCAGGGCTCGTGCAGGACGAACCACATCGACACAAGAACCACAGCACAATGAAACCACAAAAGGAACCAATGTATCACCCATGTATAAATGTGATGGTCAAAAATGTGTCTTGGTAGAGAGCAAGGTTCATTCACCACATGGACCATGTTCTTCTTGTGCCATGCGATCCAGTTGGATCCCCGTCAGTTTGTTGGGTTTCTTTTCTTTAGTATCCTTGGTTGTGGTAGCCAACCATTGGGCTTTGTCTCCCATTTCACCACAGCATTCACAACACAACCTTTTACGTCACACCTTCCAAAAGAATACCCCCAAAAGTGCATCATGGCGGACGTCCATGTTCAGCAACACCATCTCGAAAACTCCTTTTGTTCCCCAACCCTATCCACCTGTCCAAAATGCAGATTCTTCTATTTTATACTCCAATTGGGACAAATGGGCTACCAAACCCGATACTGGTTCCTTTGTCTATGGCCAAGAATCGTCATCGTCATCGTCATCCTCACAATATGTCCTGCATTTCCCCATGGCGGATTTGGATACCATTTACGGCACAGCCCAATCCATGAAACAACTACAATCTTTTACAAAATCCTCTTTTCCAAGTTCGGAATGTATTCTCTTGACACGCAAGGGAAACAAATTGCCATTTACCGGAGTGGGTGCCAATCAAGATCGGATTGGGGTGATGCATCATCATCACCAGCCTACGAGTAGCAATGAAGAAGAAGAACAACAACAACAACAAGAACTGGAGGCCAACGCCGATTGGTGGATGGGTTTGTTTGATGGACATGGTCCGTATGGACATGCGGTATCACAAATGGCATTGTACGAAATGGGACGCATGTTTGTGGAATACACTGCGGCCACTACTACGGCCACTACTACGGCCACTAGGGCCACTACAGGTAGTGGGAAAAAGCGTGACGAAGCATCTCTCCAACAACACATGCAATCGGTGTTTGCCTCTCTCAATGCCCAAATTCCCGACTTGAATTCTTCTGGAAGTACAGGCATTTCAATCATGAAACTGGGTCATCAATTGATTCTCTCCACATTGGGAGATTCCATTGCCCTGGTGGTAGGATTCCATCCCTCGGATCCCGAAAACGTCCATTGGGTGTATCAATCCCAACCGCACAAACCGGATGTTCCGGAAGAACGGCAACGTATAGAAGCTGCTGGAGGACAAGTCCAATTGCCTATGGAACCAGGCTATTCTGCCCGCTTTGTGTATCCCTTGCCAATACCCAAGGGGGACGATATGGATACTGTCCATGACGGTATTGCAGGGCAAGACTCCTCCCCGTACCACCACCACCACCATCAGCCTCTAATGGCAGCCTTGGCCATGTCCCGGTGTTTGGGAGATTTGGATGGAATTCCATATGGATTGAGTGCAGAACCACGTACTACCGTATTGGATTTGACGACGTTATCGCGCGACGAAATATATTTTGTCCTGGTGGCCACGGATGGATTGATGGATGTCTTGCCGACGTTGGGTGTCGCGCAAGGGATTGCCAAAACCGATTGGATGAGAAAGGAAAGTCGTAACAACAACAACAACAACAACAACAACAACGAGGACAATCTGGCTCCCATAGAGCTAGCAGAAGTGGCTATCCAACAAGCAAGTCATATGTGGACTCCCGATGGAAGAGGGTATCGAGATGACATTTCCTTGGCGATTCACAAACTGCGATGGTAGTAGTAGTGGTGGTGTGTATGTGGGTGTGGGTGTGTATGGATGTATATCTATGCATGATTGTAAAGTACCTACATGTAGTAGAGTATAACAAATAACAAAACATACAAAAAGACAACCTGCGTACCTAGTATGACTCTGTCGACTGGAGCGATGGGATCGGTAGCGTTGGTCCACGTAGAATCCAGTAGGGGAGCCAAGGGCATTGGGTCATTCGCGGTGGGTCGTCGTTCGTCGTTGGCGGTTGGCCCGATCCTCGATCCTTGTTGCAATTGTGGCTATTGCTATTGCTATTGCTATTGTTGTGGTGGTTGTTGTTGTTGTTGCTGTTTCATCCTCTTCAGCATGGTGCGTATGGTTTGCAGTTACTTGTGGTAGTTGTTGTCATTGTACTGATTGAATCATCTCACTAACATTACTCATTACTCAATCCACTCCAATTCCACTCCAATAATGACACGAATAACACGAACAGCCCCTGCGACTGGACATCAAGAAAAAACTCAGTGCTTCTAGTGAGCGAGTCAAGAGCGTGGACTTGCACCCGAGCGAGTCTTGGGTGCTGGCTGCTCTGTACTCTGGCAATGTGATGATTTGGGACTATGAGAGTGGCGGCATGGTCAAGTCGTTCGAAGTGTCGGAGCTGCCCGTGCGCTGTGCCAAGTTCATCGCCCGCAAGCAGTGGTTTCTGGCGGCCTCGGATGACATGCGTCTCCGCGTCTTCAACTACAACACCATGGAGAAGATCAAGGAGTTCGAAGCACACGCCGACTACATCCGTGCTCTGGAAGTCCACCCTTCCCTGCCCTACGTGCTGTCGTCCTCCGACGACATGAGCATCAAGCTCTGGGACTGGGACCGAGGCTTCGATTGCACGCAGATGTTCGAAGGCCACGCGCACTACGTCATGCAAGTCAAGTTCAACCCCAAGGACACCAACACCTTCGCGTCCGCCTCCTTGGACCGAACCATCAAGGTCTGGGGATTGGGTTCCCACACGCCCCACTACACCCTCGAAGGCCACGAGCGGGGAGTCAACTGTATCGACTACTATCCTTCCGGAGACAAGCCTTATATTCTTTCCGGAGCCGATGATCAGACCGTCAAGATTTGGGATTATCAGGTATGCACACTTGCATGCTTTGTCTATTTACTTGCATATTTACGTTGTTGCTTATTGCTTGGCATTTGTCCTCACTTGTCCTCACTTGTACTCTCATCCACTCACTCACATCCACTCACTTCCAACTGCCAACGCCAATGTCATCCCACGGATAGACCAAATCCATTGTGCACAGTCTCGGTGGACACACCAACAATGTCTGTGCCGTCATGTTCCACCCCAAATTGCCTATTATTGCCAGTGCCTCCGAAGATGGAACCGTCCGTATTTGGCAGTCCACCACTTACCGAGCCGAAACCACTCTCAACTATGGAATGGAGCGTGCCTGGGCCTTGGCTGCTTCCGCTGGCTCCAACAAGCTTGCCATTGGGTTCGATGAGGGATGTGTTTGTATCGAGTTGGGTTCCGATGATCCTGTGGCTTCCATGGATACTACTGGAAAGGTCGTTTGGGCCAGCAACAATGACGTCAAGACGGCTACCGTCAAGGGATTGGCCGGTGCGGGAGACGATGCCGTTCCGGATGGGGAGCGTCTTCCCGTTATTCCAAGGGATCTAGGATCTTGTGAGGTATACCCGCAAATGCTCAGGCACAACTGCAATGGTCGTTTCATTGCCGTCTGTGGAGATGGGGAGTTCATCATTTACACCGCGCAAGCCCTTCGAAACAAGGCCTTTGGCCAAGCCTTGGACTTTGTTTGGAGTGCCAGCGGCACTGGAGATTACTGTATTCGAGAATCCTCCAATTCCATCAAGATTTTCAAGAATTTCAAGGAATCACAAACCATTGTCCCTGCTACCGCCAGTGCCGATGGATTGTTTGGAGGCCAATTGGTCGGAGTCAAGGGAGGCGACGGTGCCGTTCTCTTTTATGACTGGGACTCGGGTGTCTTTGTCCAACAAATTGAAGCCACTCCCAAGGAGGTCTACTGGAGTGACAGTGGAAACATGGTTCTCTTGGCCACAGAAGATTCCGCCTACGTCCTTGCCTACAATGCCGATAAGGTCTCGCAAGCCATTGCCATGGGACAAGTTTCTGCCGAGGGAGGTGTCGACGGATCCTTTGATTTGTTGTATGAAATCTCCGACTCCATCACCTCTGGAAAGTGGGTCGGTGACTGTTTCATCTACGTCAACTCCAGTGGACGTCTCAACTACAGTGTCGGAGGACAAATCGAGACCCTCGTTCATTTGGAGACTTCCACGGGTGGACAAGTCCAACATACCATTTTGGGATACTTGGCCAAGGAGGATCGTGTCTACTTGGTAGACAAGACCCTCAGCATCGTCTCGTATGGAATCATGTTGGCTGTCTTGCAATACCAAACGGCTGTCATGCGAGGAGACTTTGACGCCGCCAATGAACTCTTGCCCAACATTCCAGAAACCGAGTACACCAAGGTGGCTCGATTCTTGGAGTCGCAAGGTTTCAAGGAAGAAGCCTTTGCCGTCACTACCGATCCTGACCACAAGTTCGATTTGTCGTTGGAATTGGGACAGATCGATGTCGCCCACCAAATTTTGCAGGAAACACCCGAGGAAGACAAGGATTCGACAGAAACAGAGTCCAAATGGAAGCGATTGTCGGATGCTGCCATGAAGGATACCAATTTTGAGCTTTGCGAAGCGGCTGCTTTGGCTTGCCACGATTATTCGGATTTGCTCATGTTGTATTCGGCTATTGGAAACTTGGCCGGTATGGAACGTCTTGCCGAGGCTGCCACCAAAAATGGAAAAACCAATGTTGGATTCGTTGCCTATTTGTTGACTGGCAACGTGGAAAAGTGCGCTGAGATTCTTGTATCGACCAAGCGACTTCCAGAGGCTGCCTTGTTTGCTCGAACATACCTTCCATCCAAAATGGATGAGATTGTCACTCTCTGGAAGGCCGATTTGGCCACCGTCAGTGAGACAGCGGCACAGGCCTTGGCGACTCCTTCTGCCAACCCCGAATTCTTCCCCGATATGCCCATTGCTCTTCAAGTAGAACAAATGTTCTTGGCACAAAGAGATTCTGTCAAGGCCGTTGGGTTGTCGGCCATGGAATATCCTACCGCCAAGGATGATTTGGACTTGAATTTGATTCAACTTATCAAGGCACGTCAGGGTGGCGGGGAAACCAAAGAGGAAGAGCCTACTGAGGATGTTGCCATGGGCGGTGCGGACGATGCAGCCGCGGCTGCGGCGGCCGAAGCAGCCCAACGGGAAGCCGAAGAATTGGCGGCTCGTCAAGCGGCAGAAGCGGAAGCTGCAGCACAAGCCGCTGCTGAACAAGCGGCCGCCGAGGCTGCGGCAGCAGAAGCCGCGGCACAAGCAGAGGCAGACGACGATGACTTTGGCGATGATTGGTAAACATCACAAGGACCATGGTCATGATACGACAAGTCCCGTCACATCACACGTACTACAGAAGCTGTAGTCAATAAGAGATTACACTGTTCATTTGGTTTTACTTCTATACTACTACTATTGTATATTCGTAGTAGTACAACTTGGTCCAGATTGGATCGCTACGGTAATTAATTGCTGCATTGCTCGTACCTCACCTAATCCGTTGGTACCGGTGGTGGTGGTTCAGAAGGTGGCATGGGAGGTTTCGTTCCATCCTCGGACAATCCCTGTCGGTGCTCTTCGTCGACATAAGGCAACAACTGCCCCCAAGCCTCATTGATGCGATTGGTATACGAAATCTGTACCTTGGCATACTGTGCAAATGCTTGTTGGAGTTGATACTCCAATCGTTTCTCATTTTCTTCCGAATCTTTCAACAAACGCTCCGTGGCTTGCTCCAACGTGGCTCGTTGACGGTCCGACAAGGCTTTGAGTTCGGTACGTTCCAAGGACAACTTTCCTGTGACTTCAGGCGGTTTCAAACTTTGTGTTGCCTTGGCAATTTGTTCTTCCTTGGTGGTAATTTGTTGACAGGTTGTGGTATAGGCCACTTGAATTTGTTTGCGTTGTTGGAGGGCGGCGGCAAAGGAACGAATGTCGTTGGCCAAATAGGTCATGGCATCTTCAAAGGAACGCTGTTCTTCCCTATGTTTGTGTACCATCAACTGAGAATAATCATTGGTGAATTCTACAAAGGTTTGCAACAATTCACTGGTTTCATCTTCTTGATGTACATAATCTTGATAGGATCCCTTCCATTCGGCCAAAGGACTGGTCATGTCCCCGACGGTGGCAGCCATTTGACTCGTGAATTGTGTCATGGCCTTGGCAGATTGTCGAAGGATTTTTACATGTCCTTCCATGGCAGTGATACGTGCTTGCAACCGTTCAATCTCTTTTTCTTGTGGCGTTTGCAAAAGCTCCTTTTGGCCCGTTCGGACGCGAATCAAGGTCCCTGCCTTGGCCAAGAAACCAGACACCTTTTTGACTGCCGTTTTGGCACCAGCTCTTGAAAAATACTCATCATCATCAATAGGAGTATCGGAAACGGTAGATGGGTGTTTCATTTCAATATTCTTTTGACCTGTCTGAAATTCTGTTCCCATGGCATCCAACATGAATGGAGTCATACTGGGCGCTCGAGCCAATTCTTCATGGGCGATGACTTGATCCATGAAATGTTGCAAATGGCGACGACGCTGCTCCACAAAATCAGGATCAAACTTGACCGAATTGACCAAAGCTCGACGATGCGGCAAAATAGGAACCACGGCACCAGGCATTTCCGATTGCAAGCGTGCATAGAGCCATTGGAAGTCACTGTAGCGTCTTCGAACGGAAGTGTTTCCTGCAGTTACCAAGTAAGAAGTAAACTGATCTCTTTTACCTTCTCTTTCGGTTTGAGGACTGGTCACGGTTACCGTCACCATTTTGTGACAAGGACTGGTTTCTTTTTGTTCTTTCTACTAGTGGTTGTGGTATTTTTGTTTGTGATGTACTAGTACACACTAATACGCACAACAAGCTTGTGTCATCAAGCGAAAGGATATGCACCTACAAAATCCATGTGACTCAAATGACTACAAGATCAAGGCAGACGCCTGATCTGTTGAGTCACATTCTTTTGGTTGTGTCGCAGGGGGTATTTGGGGGGTTTTCAATGTACATACACGAATACTTTTAAATGACAATTCATGTCGCAACACATAGAGACACATTTCCAATTTGAAATGGGAGATCTATCCCATGTTTTTATAGTAGTACTTCTGGCTTTTTCCCTTCTTTGGAAAAGAGTCTCACACAACCTCGCTTTCTACCATCCAAACCAGAGAATAGAATGGGGACCATGGAAGGATCCGCCACTCCGCAAAGCATGGGAACTCCCAAGTCCTTGGGCAGCAATTCTTCTGTGACCAAGATGAAAACTCGAGCTCCCCATTCCTGGATCAAGAATACTGCCGACCATTCTCCAAGTGAAGCCCAAACTCCAACTTTGCCGTTGATGAATTCACAGAGCAAATCCAACTCTGCTGTGGGTGTAGCCAGTCCTAATGTGATTCCTACTCCAGGATTCCGTGGAGCTAAAACTTCTTCCAACAGTCCCTTCAGTCATAGTTTGGTTCTGCCAAGCCCTGCATCCACTCTGACGCCTGGAAAAGAAAACGAATCTGGGAGCCAATACATGGATGTGATTGCGGGACAACAGAATGAAGGATTGGAGGAACATCTTGTGTTTTTGGAGCATTCTCCTCGAGACACGCTGAGTCCCTACGAAGTTCGTGCCACCCGTCCAACTCCATTGCAACAAGTCCAATTGGCACCAGGTGAAATGTTGCTGGAAGTCATGGTGGATACCGATACCTGGACTCCTACCCACATTGAAAACTTGACTCCTGCCAGCTTCTCGTCGGCACCTGGCAAGGAATTCTGGATGAAGTTTATGGAATCCTCCGTGGCATCCGCCAGTTACACTGCTGGGTCGAACCTGGCCACTACACCACGTTCGATGGCCCTTCCTACACCAACGGGACGTGTCATTCAACGAACTTTTACAACTGGCTCCCCTTTGAGCGATGCCAGTGAATACCAAAAAGTAGTCCAATTCCGAGAGCCAATCACAGCTGGTGGAACTCCGGCCTCCGAAATTACCCCCGCACCCTCCATGGATGCCATGAGCCCCAGATTTCAACAGCAGCAGTCCGAGTTCGTTGTTTCTTCTCCTACATCTTTCAATGATACAGAGAACGACCGTGAGCCTCCACTCTCTGCGGGAAGTCGTCAGCCCTCCTCCCCTGTCGAGTCTCCTCACTTGCCTAGCCGAAAAGCGGTGTCCCCCGAGTCTATGCCTGAAGTACCCGTTCTTCGAAACGTGACAAGCGCCGAGGAGACTACAGATCTTCCTGTTGACCCCGTCACTACCCCTCAAACATCTCCAACCCAAGAGTCCGCATTGAGTAGTAGTTCCAGCAATGCAAGTCTCTCACCCAACTCCAGGGCTCTCATGAAAGCCCGCAAGGCCATTGAACAAGACAAGAAGACTTTGACCGATACTGCCCGGGCCTTGGCTTTGGCCAGAGAGAGTATCCAGCGCCTGAGAGATGGAATTGGAATGACTGAGAATGCCTTGTTATCCAAGAAGGATATAGAAATTCCTTCGACAGCCCCACCAAAGACTGCAGTCACTGCGGTATTGGAATTGCAACAAGAGCAATCAACAGATCATATTGATGACGGAGCTGAACAACAGCACCTTGTTCCCACACAGTTGTTCCGTTCGCTATCCCTGCAGGGGGAAACTACAGTGGACAAGAACACCATTCCACCCAAAAGCTCCTTCCCTCCCAAGATGGATCAAACACCAGAACCGCCCATGTTGGACAACGTGGTTCCTGTTCAAGATGAAAGCGACACTCATCGAGGCAACAAGGACGAAAGTCCTCCCCCCAAGTCGCCTTGGCAAGTTACATTGAAGAAAACAGTCAGGCCGCTTCGGGCATCTCAGGCCGTTAACAAGCCAGCTGTGGAAGGTACTCTCATCAAGGCGCCACCTTCAGCTGTTGTGCCTCGACACTCTTCTGTGATGTCTTCAACTGCTGTCACTCCCAAAGAAACCAGGACACCACCAGCTCACAGGTCTTCCACTCAAGAGTTTCACAGGAATAAGAAAGACTCCCCGAAGTATGAACGAGATGGGGAGAAGGAGTTCCTTGATTTGCTGGCTTCTTGGAAGTCCAAAAGCAAGAAGAGTAATCCCTTGTCTCCTACCAGATATACCCCTGGAGGTTCACGTGGAAAGCAAACACGTTCCAAAGACGGACGTGACGAGGAGTCTAGCAAGAAAGACTGTGAACAAGATCAAGCGATTCGTTATCAAGCATCGTTGGGAATGGCAGACTCCGACGTTTTCGAGGACTCCTATGCTGACTATGAGGAACCTAACCGGGCTTTGGTGATTCTGAAACAGCCCAACGACACCTATCAGATTATGGTAGGAGATTCTAAAGACAAAAATGTGAACGATTTACGATTGGATAATGTTGAGATGGTATCCTCCAGTCACCACCGTCGCATCCACGATTTAGTGGAGTTCAACCCCAAATGTGAATGTCATGGGTCCGTGTTTAGCGGGAATGATGACTTGATCTCGTTTTTCCTACCACAGATGGGAATGGCATGTACATGTGGAAAGCAACAGCGAAAGGGATTGATCAACGCGGATGAGCCAACTGCCGTCGAAAACGTTTTACGACCTTGGCAAGTCGAGTTTCTCAAGAGCTTTGGAATTAAACGGGGAGACCAACTCGTCAAGGCTCGGCATCGTAGTGCCCCCATTTTGGCAAAGGCTTTGCGCCAATGGCGTCGACGACAAGGAATGGTTCCCTTCAAGACATCATCGTGTGCTATGGCGATTGATATTTGGGCTAAAACGTGCAAAGTGTATGTCCGATCAATCCGTAAACAGCTTGAAGCCGGCCAGAAGCTCCTTGATCTCCATCATCCGGAAGTAATGAACGAGTTGTCACACTTCCTATCGGACTTGCCTTCAGCTCCTGATCGAAAGTTGGGGGACAGTGTGTCATTCCTGCGAATTGAACCTGAGTCACAAGTGGAAGTTTAATGGCGAGCAATAATGGGATCAACGTGGAAAATAGCCCCTTCGTCAAAGACGCTGTAGCAGGTATCATTAAGTATTTTTCTCACTAGTATTCTTCTGAAAACATCTTGCCATCAGTTGGTTTCTCAGATGTGGTTTTGCGAAACTAGCTACCTTATCCGGTACCATGGACCTTAGAAAGCAAGATGGTTGAAGACGTGATTGGAGACTTCAATGTTTGCGAAGTCTGTAGAATGGGTACAACGGCATAATTCTGGGAACGTATTCGTTTCTCATCGCTTTTTATGTCACCTGTTTCTGAGAAGCACTAATCCTGACTTAGTTTTACTGCATAAGTAAGGTGCCCTGGGAAGGGCACTGCGTTGAATTTCACTCATAGTACTTCTCTAGTACGTGCTTTGAGTCTTGGCCATGGAATGATATTGACACAAGGCAGCTTGTAGGATTTGAGTGCTGTCACCAGTCAGCGTTCGATAAGTTCAGGATTCTCCGCACGTTGTACTTAAGTATATCCCTTCATTTGCGTTTGGTTGGTCCCGATATAATTCTCATTCTTGAAGATGGTTTGCGAGGGAACATGTGTTTATACCAAGGTACCTACTAGGTAGAGGGCAAAACCGCTATGCCATTTGGAGGCTTCACAATCCCAGGCCACAACAACAGATGGGTTGCGGTCAGCGGAGATGCAAAGCAACAATCGAAACAACAATGCACCATCGCAAATGGGAATCGATCAGGAGGCATTGCGACAATTTCTGTTAACTCATGGCTTGTCGTTAGTAACAGGAGCTTCCGCAGCAAACAACAACAGTGGTGGGAGCTCCAGTTCTACAAACCAGCCAGCTCCACCACAAGCTGTGGTGAGCCAACACCTGCCACAGCAGCCAATGGCTTCCTCCGGGCAATCCAGTGTGGGGTTACATCAATACAGTGAAGGTCTTCCGATGAACTTGTTATCAGGGACGGAGGATAACAGACTTCTACTATATCCTCAACTTCGATCAACACCTTCGGGAACTTCTACGACTGCTGCTGCTATCGGCAACACCAGCAAGAAGAGGAAGGAAGCCGACGGGGAGTCATCCTCTGTAGGTCTTGGTGTTCGAAGCAAACATGGCGTCCGTCGTGGTCATTCTGGAGAAGCAGCAAGCACCCCAACCACCACCACCAACGCCAACGATTTTCTCTCCTCTATACTCGGAATTCATCAACAACAAGAAGACCCTTTTTCAAGCGTGAATCAGGGCATGTCCAATCTAAGAACAAGGCCTTCACAACCATGGGAGATTGCAGGCGGCTCATTAACGTCCCATTCTGCAACATTGCCCGCACCGCAATCAAGTTTTGGTGTTACTAGTGGTACTAGCAGTTTACCTTCACCACTCCATCACCAAACCCCTTCTCCGCACCAGCACACCAACCTCGTCGGCGCACCGCAGGAAGAGCAGAGGACTCACCAAGCTGTACTCCAACAAGGAGCTGCTGAGCAGTTTCAGCAGCTGGTGCTGGCGTCTGTCTCCCAAGCCTACCAGCAATCGGAGCTGCAACGTCAACCGCAACAGCAAGCAGGGACGAGTCAGACATCACTGGCCCCGTCTGTGACCACTGACGTATCACAACTTATCCTCAACGCGGCTTCTACTAGAGCTGCTACCTCAATGCATCTATCCCAGCAGTCTGATGACAATGTCGTAATCGTTCCTTGTCGGGCTAGGGGTATGCCAAGGGATCACAACGTTCAGGTACGCATCATTGCCCGCAAGAAGCGTCACCAGTCTTTCCATTCCCTACCTTTGCTCACTTCGTTCTAACAATGTCCTCATGGCGTTCTTCTTGCTGCATGTACCACACCCACCAGACTGCTTACTTTGTCATTCGCGATGATATAAAACACGGTGAAGGGTTGCAATGCTCCCATTCTCAGTGCAGGAGTAGAGGGATTCGGTTTGTGTACTGCCAAGTTTGCGGCATCCCGGTAGCCAAGATCAACTTCACAACCCGGCACAGTCATCTAGAAACTTCTGAAGGCAAGCGCACTTCTTGGAACAAGAAGAAACCGCTATTACGTGGTGAGGAAAATGATGCCTGTGACGAAGAGCAGGATGAGGAGGATCATGGCCACTCCTCGTCCTTCCGCACAGTCCATGAAGAACAAGATTCTGGTATTGCTAGACTCAAGCGTTCAAGGCACAGCAGTACGGAGGAGGGGGGTCGCTACCACCGAGGCAATGCTCAATTGGAGTTGGTTTCACGGTTGCTAGAAAAGCGACCCAAGACAGCCGACTACACCGGCATGAAAGAATGGTTGGTTAACATTATTCTGACAACGGAACTGAATGGTGGGACCAGGGGTACCGTCACCCCCACCGCCGCCACTGAGCTACTATCTGAAGAAGAAGACACCAAGTATGTTCGGGACTTAGCAGATGACAGCTTCAATGAAGCCCTGAGAGTTGCTGAAAGGCACGACGTAGGAGGAGGGGAAGCTGATGGTGGGGACGGGGATTTGGTGGTGGGTCCAACACCAGACGAGGAAGACGAGGACAGGGAAGTGGACAGGATATGAAGTTTCTTCATCAGTTTTACGAAGATGATGAAATGAACAAAAGATGATCTGAACAAAGAAAGAGACTCAATAAGAGGCAAAAGCACAATTTCAACATTGAATCATAGGTCATTTGTTAATTTTGTTGCTCACTAGGAAAGGCAACCTGAACAAAGAAGGAGACTTAATAAGAGACAAAAGCATATTTCAAATTTGAATCGTAGGTCATTCGTAAATAATTTTGTTGTGCACTACCGGTAGTACTTTCTTGAATACGTGAAGATAGAAAAGTACAGGCATGAGCATCTTCTGTGGCAAGAACAAGAAACAAGAAACTACAGCATGCCAAATGGATCCTCTTGACAGAGACTAGCTAGTGCTATCACAACTACTGTTGCATCACCAACGCGCCAAGGACCAGTCCATGCATTCTTGCTTTATATTCTTGTACTGGTAGTACTAGTAGTAGTAGCTGTGTAACACAATCATGAGGAAGGAGGAACTAGCGGCAACAGCAAGAGCACCTGCACTGCTGTACGCTTTATCGGTAAAAAGATCTAAAAAAGGACATGGATGCCACTTCCGGCAGAAGGCGCATCAATCGGAAAACTTTCTCCTTGTTGTCGTCGCAGCGAGACCGTGGTAGTTTTCTTCTCCACCGTTCGCCCTCTTGAGGCCACCTCGTCGTCAACCAGGAGTACACAAGGATCGGTGGCGGGGAATGCCCCGATCGCGCACGCAGGTTCGCGGCGACTCCTAAAGCAACATATTGTTGTAGGTCTACAATGGCATTGTTATATAAATCGACCTCGACGGTCCGTAGCATCCTTGTAGAGTTCGTGTCTTAGAAGTGGTTATGCCTTGGGGCAATATTTGGGAACTAAAAGCCGGCGTCTTGTTTAGAGCCGAAGTACATGTCATTTCGAGTACCTTCCTCAGATTGGTAAACGTGTATAACCTTAATTACTTATTTCACCCTTGTAGATAACGGCGGAGAACCTCGAACACTGAATACTCTATCAATAAGTGGAAACTGAATGGTTCAACTCATGAAGAGCGCCAGCGAACTGAGAATACGATTGTTTAAACAATCAACTAAAGCATGATCAGTGAATCCGATTTGTGAGCTGCATGTCGTCATCTGCTCGAACTGTGCACCATACGATCCTTATCTCTAACAATACGATCTATCAGGGGAGAGCAGCGAACCAAAGCAGAATATTGGTCCTACACCAAGAGACTCTTGGAAAACCGGAAAGGGACGCGGAGGCATTTTGTGACTTTATTGGCCTGGAAGGATGAGGATGTTGGTGATTTCAGCAGCATCGCCTCGTGCTGCTGAGGGTTTCTGCTCCTGCCGGTAGTACTACCACCATGATCTTGCGCCTTTACCTGCTTCTTGTTCTTTCGACGGAAGAACCAAGAACCTTTCGTCTATAGACGATGGAGTTACCTATATTTCTTCTTTCCACATGCACTACTAGCTCTCCTCTAGCAGCACGGTTCTCAAGAACACCCTGTTCAGTTTTTGTGAGGCCTGTTGTAGTTCTACTAAGAGTTCTGCGTAGCTTTCACCACTATCACTATATACTATATGCTAGTAGTAGTGGTAGCCATAGTACTACCATCAAACTTGCTCAAACACAGGTGGGGAAAGAAGACCAGCACTCCTCAGCATTTGCACCAAAGGAAGAAAACCCGTTTCCTTTTATTTTTTGATGTTCTTCCTTGATCAACGCTGAGGTAGGTATGGACGAGCGTCTTTTCCAGCACAAAGTGATATCATAAATTTGTACTCAAGCTATAGGTGACAACGAGGATTGGACGAGGACACAATGGTACTACACCACCAGGAAAAGCAAGGGCCAACGAAGTCCTATTCCTATCGAAGGCTACTACTTGTACGAATGCTGCGACTACTATCACAATGCAGCATAACAAGCGAAAAAGTGGCGAAAGTCACCGTGGCAGCAACTTCATTAAATACTCATATTGTATTGGTCGGGAAGAACCACAGCACCTTCGAAGCAGATGAAACAATAGGGGCCGGATACACCATGAGAGCCAAGAGATAAGTGATACGGATTGAATCCAGCTTGCAACGCAACTAATTTCATAATGCGATCGCTCTAGTTGACTCGCTCCAGAGCCTCAAATTGTACAATGGAATTCCCCCGAATAACAACCTGGCCCAAATACGTTCCGTCCTCGGATTGCTCGGCGTCCTCCAACACCACATTCAAGAATGCATCATATCCCCGCAATGTTCCAATTAGTTTTCTATTCCCATTCAACAGCAACTTGAGACGTTTATCCTGAAAGTCGAATCAAGCAATATAATCAAAAGAGAAATACACGTAAGAGAGGAACTGATCAACACTGTTGCGTCCAGTGATTCTCCTCGTTTTCCACGCACCATGAATCGTTTGAGATCAGGACCTTTTTGAAATTTACTTGTAGCCATTCTGTATCAGCAAGACAATGCAAGCGAAAGAAAAATGAGGAATGTAGTGTCCAAGACTCCTCGATAGAGACGTTTGCAACAACCTGAAGCCGGAGTGAGACGAGAGTTGGTTGCTGGTTGCGGTCTCTAGGGGCAGACGGACAGAGCGACGTGAATGGTCGTTTGAGTCACAAAACAAAAAGGCAAGAAATATCCTCAGGATACCACCATCCGAATTCCTAATATGATAACCCGTTCTACTTTCAAGTAATATTATTACAGCTTCATCGTTGAGCATTGCTGTCCTGGATCCTGGATCGTGACCAGAGAAGAGTTCTTGCTGGTGTGATGCTGGAACAGCTCAAAACACCTGTGTTTTTATCGTTTATCGTTTTAGACGCTTGCGGAATAGTGGATGTTTCTTGGAATTGTTGATTTCTTTGTATCTCATTCCACTTCCTCCACTCATCTGACTCATGGTCATTCCTGCCGTGCGCTTGGTTCCTGCATCCGCCAACCCGGCACCATCCACATTGTTCTTTCGGATTGCAGCATCCTCGGCTCGTTGCTCCTTCTCTAGATCCGTCTCAGAATTCAACACGGTTCGCAACAAACGCCGGTCATCCTCGGGAGTGCTGTAGGCATACCCATGCTTGACAGCCTCCTCTGCCGCTCTTTCTGTCAAATTGGTGACAATCTTGAATGTGTATCCTTGATCGATCAAATACTGTTGACGTTTGGCCGAATAGAACATCTCCTGTGTATCTGCACTGACCAGAGTGTAAAAGAAAGCGTTGAAAGAACTCTTGTTGCTTCCGTCTTGTTTGGTGTACGACTTGGGGCGCAAAATACGTCCCAAACGTTGGGCCTCTTGACGGCGACTTCCAAAATGACTAGACACTTGGATAATTACATTGGCCTCGGGCAAATCGATCGACGTGTCGCCGACTTTGGAAATACAAATGGTTCGGATGGTATCGGTGGCACGGAAGGTTCCAAGAATGGCTTGACGTTCTCGTTCGGGAGTTTCTCCATAGATAAGAGGCTTCTTGAGCATTTCAGCGTAGAGTTTAAGGGAATACACCAAATCCGAAAAGACAATGATCTTATCTCCACGTTCTTCATGGAAACGTACAAGGAACTCAACAGCTCGTAACTTGCTTGGATTCATCACATACAACAATTGCTTGAGTCGAGCATTGCTAGCCATCAAATACTCCTTCATAAAAGGGCCCGTCATCGGGCACCAAACTTCCACACACTGCACATTGGCGAGATACCCTTGCGCTGTGAGATCCATCCAATTGGCTTCATACAACTTGGGCCCAATCAAAAAATTCAAATCAGAAATCAAATCATCTTCGCGAACCAAGGTGGCGGTCAATCCCAATCGGCAATGTGCCTTGACACTTCCAATGACTTTTCGAAACATTTTGGCAGGAACGACATGGACTTCGTCCATGAGAAGCAAACCCCACTCACGACCTGTAATTTGGTCCATAATTTCTTGGGATTGATCAGATCGTTTTCCACTGTAGGAGATCATAGTGTATGTAGTAACCAGGACACAGGCTTCGGGATGTAGCTTGTCTTTTTGGTCCGAGGTGAATACCGCAATCCGATCATCGGGAATATTGGTCCACTTTTGGAATTGATACTTCCATTGCAGGACCGACACAGCGTTGGTGGCCAGACATACACACGACTTCTTGATGGTCTGGGCAGCCGTCACCCCTGTCAAGGTCTTACCAGCTCCACAAGGAAGGACAATAATGCCAGATCGAGCTCGTCCATTTCCAAACATCTTGGCAAGACTTCTTTCTTGGTAACGCCGGATTCTTGTAATGGGTTTGAGATCCATAAGAGGTACATTTGGGTTCGTGTGATCGTTTCGGAAATCATATTCTTCCATGAGTGGATAGTCCAATTCGATGGCTTGACGTTTGACATTCTCGACCTTGGCCCCATCCACTTGAAAACTAACAACAGTCGTTGCTGCCTTCTTTTTGTTGGACGATGCATCGGGTGTTTCATCGTCATCGGAATCGTCGTCAGGTTCTCGAAGAATTTCCAAGTTTTCCTTCAATTCTTCGGCTTTGGTTTGCATCAAGAACCCATCTTCATCGACTCCAGCCCCGCCAGTCAAAGCAGTGGCATCTTCTTGAACACGCGCTTGAGCAATGGTAGGATCTCTCAAGAGTTCTCTTAGAACCATGGGAAATTCACTTTCGACATAGAACTTGTTGTGTTTGAGGACTAGTTTGGCCTTGCCATATTTGGATGTGCAATCGCGCACAAAGGTCTTGACTTGTTTGGGAAGGGCATTCTTGGAAAGGCGTTCCAAAACTCCCAAAATACTCTCTGTTTCAATGTTGGTAGCAACCGCAGCATACAAGGAATATGGAGTCAACTTGTATTGATGCAAAAACTCAGGACGTGCCACAGGCTCGGCAATAGCTACGAGAAAGTCATAGGCTTGGACATACAAATCATGAAAGGCTTCAAGATAAATGTTTCCATCTGGACAAGTCCAGCAAGGACGTGCCATATGATCCGGTTTCAAGGGAAGATTGGAAAAGTCGGCTCCAATCGTTCCATCTTGAAAGCTACTACTGCCAGTGCCGCCCGTTCCATCAAATTCCGTGCTACTACGAACAGCATTGAGTGCCTTTTCTCGTTTGGCAGCCCGGAGAACGAGTTTACGAGCCGTCGAGTATTCGTCTGTTCCTTCTGCAGAATCCATACCTAGTAGTTGGAAGAGGGAGTTGTTACTGCACTCGTAGTAGTGGTGGAGGAAACTGGAACGTGTTGTTTCGGATACAATGCAAGAAACAACAACGCCAACCACAACCAAGTGGAGCCCAAACTTGCACCCGCTCCTCTCCTTGGCTCCTGGATCCATTCGGGGCAGTCCGTCGTGTGACGTCACATTGAGAAAATCCTCCTAGCTGGAGGGGAAGCCACTACTACTATACCGGTAGCTACTGACAATGAAAGAAAACAACGAATGCGTTCATCGCAAACGATAACACTTCCAGAATTTAAACAATATTGGCAAGATGGGCAGGCTGACGCTTCCTTGTACTTGTTGCAGGTTTCGTACCCATCAACGCAGTAAGTTCGGAGGACGCGGGTTGCCCGTCGGCAATAACGACAGCACCCATGCTTGCATAGGATTCGTTGCCATGATCTTTCTTGTCTGGAGGCGATTCAAAGTCTTCACCGCTATCATCTTCCGATCCACGAGGTCCAAATCGCAATACCAACATCATCACAGCTACCACCAACCCGGCAGGCATGTACAACTCCCCACCACAAGCAATTCCCACTGCAGCCGACAACCACAACGAGGCGGCCGTTGTCAAACCATGCACGACATGTGTCGATGAGGACTCTCCTTCACTCTTTTGTTCCTTTTTGAAAATCAATCCCGCTCCCAAGAACCCGACGCCAGAAGGAATGGCAGCCGAGACACGACTGGCATCCCAAGCCATGGGGCCATTCAAGAAGGCAAACGTACTGTTGATGGTGAACAGACATGATCCCAAGGATACTAGACTCATGGTTCGGATACCTGCTGGACTGTAGATAAAAAAAGTAACCGATTCGATAGAGTGAGCACAAGATTCCCTCTGATCCTTCCATTTTTAGTAGTTGTTGTTGTTGCACGTACCGATCTCCTTGACGCCGTTCCCAACCAATCAAACCTCCCAGAAAACATGAGGCCACCAATTGTCTTGCAAATGCACATTCTTGACGATTGAACCCCGCCAACACAAGGTAACGAATGTACCGACAGTGGGTGCCCACAAAGGATGGGTTTTCAAACTCCAAGCGTTCTCCTGGATTCTCACAGGGGAGATCGAGCCATGGTTCCAACAAGGAAGCAAAGACGGCCGCCAAGACGTAGATAAAGGCGGCCATGTACAAAAAGAGTTTGCCCCAACTGAACTGGGTAAAGTATCGATTGTGGGGAACCGTGGAGGTGGTCATTTTGTCTGCTGGACTGCAATGCCGAACTACTACTGAGCTGTGCTGTGTGGTGCTGTACTGTATACTTTAGAGATATAGACAAGGATTGTTCTCCTGGAAGAATCTATACAAATCCAAGGAAAGAAGCAACCACAACAACAACAACAAGAACAACAAGACAAGAGGAGTGTACAACCTGTTGGACGAAATGAATGAATTCCGAATCTGCGCCGCATCTACAACATAGTACTTCGTAAGTGTCCGACGGCATTTGATTACACGTGGAAACTGTGATACCCTGCTTCTTCTTAGGTACGATTGGATAGTACGAAGAATCATGGTATTCGTTAAAAATCAAACTACCGCATTTTGCCATTACTGTGACATTCTCCTGTCAGAACTTTATGGCGTATTCTTTAAGTATCCATCTATGTGACACATCGAGGGTTCTTTGGATTCATGCTTACTCCTTGACACCACAAGAAGAAAACGTACGCATCTCATCCTTTCTCGCCTTGGTCTCACACTTTCCCCTCTCCAGCAAGAATCAGCCATCCAACAAAAGGATTCTCACTACCGTTTTCTCCTTTCTCGCATCCCACGAACCTACTTTTGGAAATCATGCCTCGCCACTCTCGTACTCGCTCCGTCACTCTCCTACCTGGATCCGTCATCCATGATGCCTTTTTTGGCAATGACGATTCGGTGCGCGAGAATTTTGATGAGCAGGATGCTTCTGATCATTTCTGCACTACAAGGACCAAAGAAGGACAACAGTTGACTCGCCAAGGTTCTGTCAAGGGTGGTCGACCCGTCTTTCCCCGCTTTGGAGCATTCTGAGCATTCTTGTTTTAGAACATTCGCTCCATTGAGAACTTTATGATTGAACAACTACTACATCAAGGTGAAAACCATACAACAGTGCCACTATTACCCAGTTTCATGCACGCTTCCATCCATGTTCTACTACATCAAGAACTAATACTGATACTATCCTTCTTCCGCAGCCATGCTGAGGACGAGTAGTATCCATCTTGCATATTGGGGTGCTCCCCATGCAATTGCCAAGAAGAATATCCAAAAGAACAATTACAACGAGCCAACGAGAACATCAACAAGAACCAAGACGAAGAAGATTATATTGATACGAATAGATAAACTACACTACAGATAGATGATATTTACATGCCATTCTTGATCTCACCTGTAGCTGGAAGAGGGCTTGAGGTTCCACAATATCTTCCGCAACCAAGAGGTTTATACACGACGAGTTGTTGTTGATTGGATCCATCAACAATCAATCGTACTACCAGGTACTCCTTCTACCTAAGATCGAATACGACACCTCACGTAGAAGATTGGTTGCATACTACCGGTACCAGTATCTTCGTACTACGATTAGGTCTCCACGGATTTTCTACACTTTTTGGCCTCTACACGTCATCGTTCTACACCAAAGCGTAGAAAATATTTTACTCCTAGGAGTAGAAATGACTGCAAAAGACCCGTTATTTGGGGAGTCGAGCGTGANAGCTAGAAGTGCCCTTACTACCAAGGACTCCTCTAGTATCATGAGACAGTATACTAGTACTGCACATCGGTGGTATAGGCCAAAAATTAGAGCTGTCTAAACTTTTTCAACTAACGCTCTTGATTTTGTATTAGGTGCTATTTCAATTAAATCATTCATTTTTAAAATGTAAGATTTACTTTTTACGGTAGCTCCATTAACTAAAACATGTCCATGCAAAATAAGTTGACCTGAACTTTTTATACTAGAACAAAAATTAGCTCTATATAAAACGGTGTCTAATCTACTTTCAAAAAATTGTAACACTCTATATCTAAAATCAAAGTTTGATGAGTAACTTTTAGAGCTATTTGTACTAAGTTAGTATTACGAACGCCTAAAAAACCAAACTCTGCTTTAAGAAAGATTGTAAAGTTACGGCTTAGCAATAATGAAATGGTTTATGCTTACAAACCTGGAGAAGGACATAATTTACAGGCTTACTCGACTGTAATTATGCGAGGAGGTCGGGTAAAAGATTTGCCTGGTATTAAGTACCACTTAGTTCGAGGAAAACTAGATTTTTTCTGTTGTTGGTGTTGTTGTTGTTCTCGTCGATCTTGGTCAACTCTTACTGCGGCGGTCAACTTTGACCACAGTTGACCACAAATGACCACAATCGACTCAAATGATTCAATTGAGACTTGCTGATAGGTACGACATCATACAATCAAAACCTAGAGACTGCTACCATTATTTTACGGCATGTCCCAGTAAGACCTACCGTTCTGTCTGTCCGCATCCTCAATGCTGATGATTCACGGGGTGACGCCAACACCTGCTTCCATCACAATCCCATTCCAACACTCTCTGCTCACAGGCATGCCTCCACTTTACGGCCAAGTAGTTGCAGGCCCACCGGGGTCTGGCAAAACTACGTTCTGTACAGGCATGCAAGAGTACATGAGATTACTGGGAAGAAATGCGTGGGTGATAAATTTGGATCCTGCCAATGAAGTTCCCAACAAGACGACGAAAACCACGACAGAAAGCAGCCAGCCAAGCGACAACAAGAATGAATTGCCATATGAAACACTGTTGGATGTCTGTGACAGCGTTGTTAATCTCTCATCAGTCATGCAACAGTTGGGATTGGGGCCCAACGGTGGTTTGGTCTATTGTATGGAATATTTGCAAGCTCATACCGATCAAGTTGTTGCGATGATTCGAGAACGCATTCAAGACAGTAGTCACACGCACAGTGATGGCAATACACAAAACCCATATTTGATTTTCGACTTACCTGGACAAGTGGAACTGTATACACACGGAACATCTGTTCCGAATATTCTGCAACAGTTGGTACAAGTATTGGATTTACGATTGGTGGCCGTCCAATTGATTGATTCTCATTATTGTACCGAACCTGCCAATTTCTTGAGTGCTTCCTTGTTGGGGACCACCACCATGTTGCGTTTGGAACTTCCTACCGTCAGCGTTTTGTCCAAGGTGGATTTGTTGGTGAACTATGGAGATTTGCCCATGTCCCTCGACTTTTTTACCGAATGTCAAGACTTGGAACGATTGTTGCCATTTTTGGGTGGATCGGGAGTGCAAGAGCGAGATGAGTTGGACGACCCTACTCGTTGGGAGGAAGATTATACCGATGATCCGGATTATCAACGGGCACGAAATGTGACGCGTTCTTCTCCATTTTTTCGTCGCCATCAAACGTTGCACCAACGTTTGGCTGAGGTGGTCGATGAGTTTGGACTCTTGTCCTTTTTGCCCTTGGATATTTCGGATGCCGAGTCGGTGGGACGCGTCCTGGCCAAGATTGATAAATGCAATGGGTACATTTTTGTGGACCAACAGAATCAAGAATCCAAAGTAAGAGATATGTTCGACGTGGCAATGCAAGTGACGCCAGAATCGACCAGCTACGAAACGATAGCAGATATTCAGGAACGTATTGACTATGCCAAGGAACAAAAACGAAAACAAGGGAAGAGCAACACTACAAAATCATAGCAGTTTCTTTATTTCACTATTATAGTACAACCTATGAGCCGTTAATCGGATATACATCAGTTGGTCGTAAAATTTCCCTTGGTCAGTCTCGAAGGCATGAACCACAATAGGATGTGATTCCACCAGACGAAACGTCATTACAACCGTAAAAGGTTGGGACACTCTCTTACCATCAATGATTCAAAGTAGCGCGGCAAGGCGGATGGCCTTCTGTGCGCATGAAGAAGAAGCAAGATCACCTCACCAACTACTTTCGCTTGGATCACGCCGATGGTGCTGCTCCTGCACTGATCGCCTCATTTTCAATTTCGGCTCGTGTTCTTGTTCGTTTTCCATTCAGTTTCACTCGTTTGGCCGAGGGCTCCACAATCGGTTGTTGTTCCACCATGTCGCCATCGTCCAAATCCATTTCTTCAGGGAAAGACTCATCCAGCACTTTTCCAGCAGATTTTAGAATGGCTTGCAGATCAACGTGTTGTTCAAATAGTCGAATATAATCAAAGACTCCACCCAATGGGTCCTTCTTCGCAAGGCCTGGATACAAAGGAACAAACCCAAAAGCTTGGCGACCCAACTGTTGCTGATGCTCATTTTTGGCAAAGTAGGTAGTGATTTCCTGTTTACAATTATCCAACGAGTAGAAACCATCCAAACTCAGCTTGTTGAAAATAGCTCCCAATACGGGCACTTTGACCCGCTCGAAATAGGTAGCATTCAAATTGAAGGCATCAACCGCACCACCCACTCCCGGTCCTCCAACCACCAGCGCACCAATCGGGCGCCGCCGCTTGCCTTCCGGACTGGGATATCCTGATGCTCGGGCAACCGATGCATTGTCTGTTCCACAAATAGATCCCACCGCAGGGAAGCCGACGCCGTCCACAATCACGACCTTCTTTCCCACAGCTAACTTGTCTACTTCTTCACCCACTCTTGCCAATAACTCATCCGATGGTTCCGTTTCTCCCGCCAGAAAGGCTCTTGTGAAACCACGGTAATAGACAATAGGTCCAATCGGAACACAAGGAATCCCCATGCGTTCGCAATACAGTTGCACCAACTGTGGCTTTTCATTTTGGGTTGCCGGTTTGATATACGCCAAAGATTCTGTGGGATAACCCATGCGTACCAAGGATCCCAAAAGTCCCAAACAGACACTAGTTTTGCCGACGGACATGCGATCGCCAGCGACAAAAATACGTAGAGCTGGGGTTGGGAGAGGTGGGGGTATAGACGAAGATGTTGGTGTGTTTGTTGTAGGAACATCCAAAAAGCTGGTAGCTCCTAAACCAAACGATAAAAGAGCATCCGATACTTCTTCTAAAGCTGCCGCCGAAAGAGGTTTGTCGTTCCTTTGACCCTTCCACCATTGCAAAATCTCGGCCGAGGACAATTGATTCATGTATCGAATTTCCGGTTGATCCATGCTGGTACGACACAAAACCAGTAACAAAACAGGTAATTGTTCCGGAGGACAAGGGAGATGAACTTTGGTAGTTGTCGTGGTTGTACCTGGTCCACCACAACAGATATCCAATTCTTCGTCGCAACTATCCACCTGAATTTGGCCCGTTCGATAACAGACATCCTGACGAGCATGTGGATACAACAATTGACTCAGCAGTTGCAACAGACCCTCCGACGGAGTGGCGTCTCTTTTGATGGGATTCCAAGAACCATACAACAAGTACAATCCAACGGATCCTACAAAGGGAGGAACTTCATCTGGATTCTCTTGGGACTTGACATCTTGACACATGTCTTTGAGGGTTCCTCCTCCTTTCCAAGAACTCTGTACCCATAGTGATGCAGAACCATTGTTCCATTTGTTGTAATTGCTGTTCGTTACAGCTGCAGTGGACTGGCGTTTGTCTTTCATTGTAGGGGATAGCAACAACAAGGAGATGTGTGATGATGAGAAAGAGACATTTTGACAGCAACGACAACGAAGCCCTTTGCCCGTGACTGCAGGCGTTAAGGGAACGTTAACTGATAATTTCGTTTGACATTGAACCATTGCATTGACTTGCACTAACTATAGACGACAGCAATATGAAGTTTAGTACTAGTAGTAGTACTAGCTGATGATCATGATTAAGTAGCATCACCACCACAACTAGGCACACTACCCTATTTCGGTCTCAAGTGCAGTGTGGGGACTATTCATGTTCAACAAGAAGAAGCAATGGTAGTGGGAAAAACATGAGATGACTGATGATCAACGATCATATGGATCAGCAATCGTGTGGGTCAAAGTTTTGATCCACTCATTCTTTTCTAAACACTCTCCTGTACCAAAAAGGGAATTTGGGTTTTGGGAATTTGGTACTACAATTTTAGATTTAGGGTTAGGGTAAGGACAATGCTTTCTAAAGATTAGAAACCCACCCATGCCCTTTGGGCGTACCTGAAATAGCATATCGTCGAAGGAGCTTCAGCGATTCTGAGGAAGGGACTGTCACCAGGTAATGTTTCTTCCCCTTACGCCAGAGGGGATAAGATAAAAGCAACGTCTTGTCATATTTCTTGCATGCCTTCTTTACTACTATATCATGCAGTATACTGGACAGTACGTCGGTAGCAGTTAACATAGGAAGCATACATGAACAGATTTGGACTCAGTAGATTCGTAGTCGAGCACAAAGAAGAAAGAAAGATCTAAAGACCCTTGACGTCGCCAACGAAAGATTCAAGGTGTCAAGAAGCAATCAGGGACGAATAGACAAGTACAAAGGATCTCGCCAACAGCGAAGAAAAGATCCAAACAAGGTTCACCCTTACTTATGGTCTAGCTAAGGAGAAGACGAAGATTAGCTACCTTCGTCACCTCTTTATCCGCACCAGACTAATGAGAAGGTTGGGATCTGACAAAAGTAGTCAAAGAATCCGGAAGTTTGGCTAAGTTGGTCACTGATGCTGATATAATAACTTTGTAAATTTAGTTCACAATTTTTCAAGCAATTTGTTTGTACTCCTACAGGCATAGTGCACATCATCTCATAGTAGTAGTAAGAGCCATTGGGTTTGCACGCTTTCCGTAGGTAGACGTTGGGGTCTGCAACGCAGGATTTGTATCCCATGTCCCTCAGGGTTTGTACCAGATGTTGTTGCCAGGAAAAGCCAGAAGTTTTGAGACCCTAGAGGGCTTTCTTCACGATGAAGGTCATGCCGGTTTCACGGCCAAATTCTTTGCTGACATGGAACCAGATCTTCTCACGGCATGGTGGATTGAGGTAGGCGTTGGACACATCGCAGCTGAGGATCTCAAGGTTGTTGAGGGCTGCGTGTAAGAATGCAATGCGGACGGATTCGCGGGAAACAACGGTGGCATACGTGTTCCATTTCGGGACATCGTTGGTTTTGTGACCAGCAGCAACCATGCGGGCTTTGCGGGTGAATTTGCCATCCATTTTGATGTGTTGACAGCACTGCTTTTGGCTGAGAATGGTCTAAAAGGAACCTTGCCTTCAGAGCTGGGAGATCTTGTGTCCCTCCAAAATTTCTTTTTTTCAGACAACGAGTTTTCAGGGACCATCCCTACCGAGATTGGCAATCTGGCATCGTTGCAGCCGTTTGATGGGAGCAACAACCAGCTGCCTGGATTTATTCTGATGGAACTGGGACGTCTTGTTTCCTTGAATCTTTTGAACTTGGAAGACAACAACCAGGGTGGATCCATCCCAACCGAGCTGGGTCTCCTGACCTCTTCCTTAACCATCATATACGTATCAGGAAACTCCTTGACTTCGACCGAAATGCCTAGTGAAGTTTGCAGTCTGAGTCTTTCGGGGTTGGAGACCGACTGGTGTACTGGTATCTCGGATTGTTGTAGTCGATAAGAGTTCAGTTCGCGTCGAAAAAATCCTATCCGAATTTTTTGTTTGTCGGGCAACACGTTGACGTCAATGGACGTACCAGATCAAGTCTGCAGACCAGCTGCATTGGCGACATTGGCGACAGACTGGTGTGGACCCCAGACCGTTGTATCTAGCACGTTAGTATAAACAGTACAGTTTTCACAACAGAGTTGGGTTGCTTGATGAATTGTCGCAAGTCTTGTGTCCGCCAGTTTGAGAAATCCAACATCCCATAGAACATCCAACTCTGTCAGAAGTGTCTGCGAAACCACAAAATGAAACGACAACGGAATATTTCAGTAAGCTGTTAACCCGTGCTGTAGTGTTCTACTACATTAACACGCCCTAGGAGGCCGCATTGGGCTAGGAACTCCTTTGGAGGAAGGTGGAGGCGGAGAAGCAAACCGTTGCGGTTTGAATGGCAACAGATCGCGGTGCCCTCCATTGCGGCTTTTTTTGTGATTGCTTTGTCCCAACAAAGGAAAATGGTCTATTGTTCCTCTTTTTAACCAAGGAGATCCAAGTAGGTGATCGTGATCGTTACTTTCCATGACGTGACTGTAGCTTGATACGCCCACGGAATCATCATTCCAATTGCGAGAGGGGGGAGTAGAAGTCGGGCCGTCGAAAAGTGGAGATGCAGTGCGAGTTGGTGTGATGGGTGCTTCTTTCTGATTGTTAGGAGTAGTGGATAACCGAGGAGACAACACGGAAGAAGGGCCAGGAAACTGCAAGTGGGGAAGATTTGGTGCGTTCAGGTGGCGTCGTCGAGCTGGACTCTTTCTGGGGATAATAGGGGACGGAGGAAGTTGACGCTGTTGTCGCTGGTAATGTCGTCGCCTTCGTCGAGACACCATGGCAGGACTTGATGCAGGACTTGATTGATTCTCCCATCGATAGCTGGCATTGGAAAACGTATTGGGACATTCATCATCGTCGTTGATTCTGCTCATTGCAGTACAATGCTCTTGAAGTCTCCTCTTCCATTCCTGAATAGTTTCGAGTCGCTGTCGGCGTGTGATATGTGCTTCTCGAGAGGCAGCATACAACTCATCCAAGGAATACCCCCCATCCAACAATCTGTATACCATCCACCAAACTAGGGAGTTAGTATTCCCTTTGGACTTCAATACTACAAACAAGTCACGCAACTAGGTTACGTACAACTGATTTCGAGTTTGTTCCGACAAATGCAAATCCCTCTTTTGTCGTCGAATGGGCCGATGCTCTTCAAATTGCTTCAAATCCATTCTCGTTCTCTTTTGAGGATTCCAGCTGGGAGCAATCGGAACCCCTCCACTCACACTAGGGTTGTCCCCGATGGTATACGGTAACTCAATGACCTCTACCGAGTCAAAAACGACGTTTCTTCGCGTTAGGGGTTGTTGCTGTTGTTGTTGTCGCTGTTGATTCATGATCCTGTACTACAATATTGTGGAAGGAACGGTCGTTGTATCTGTTGCTGTTGCTACAAGTCCAATTCTGTCAATGTGGTAGCAAAACTAGCAGTGCCACATCGCCGTCATCGACCACAACAAAACTATTTCCCTATTCGGATTCTCCGTTTGGCGATTCGAAGAAATGTGACCGTTTGCCGTCCGGTGGGTGAGTGGGGACACACATGTGAGTCGCATTGGAGGAGAACATATAGGGAGGACGAGTTGGCGAGCGCATTTGAACCGACTCACGCAACGATATGCTGACGTAGGATGAGGGTATGACGAGGATCGATGTCGCCTTTGCACTGTGATCCAAATGCAGTGTTCCAATGATTGCTGAGGCCATCTTCTTGATATTTTCCTACATCAATCTTCTTTTTCCATAATCCCTTGCGCATAGGTAGAACAAAACCAAAAGCTCCTACCTTCACAAAACCTCCAACTCCTACTTTACAGAGGACGTCACAGTGCTTTTTATCCCTATCATTTATGCTTATGTTCTTCTTTAGTCTTCTTTTGGTTTGTCAGACTCCTTTCCTTCCGGTTGCTCATCCGTCTCTTCCTCTTCGTCTTCCACTGGTACAATGACAATCCCCAACAACAAGACAACCAAAACAACCAACGTCCCCACATTCATGGCCATACGAAACAACAAATTGTGCCAATCTTGATCCTCTACCTCAATGGGATCGGTAAAACGCTTGAGAATATACAATTTTTGTTGCATTTGTTCTTGTTGAATGGGTGTCAAACTGGATCGTTCGTTCTCCAACATATTATCCAATCGCTTGACTTGAACGGAAGGATAATCACTGCCTCGTTCCAAGGTGTTGACAAATATTTTCCAATATTGCTCGGTCAATTCTTGTTCAAAGGTCAAGGACCACCACATGGCACGGACCGACATGCGCGTCAATCGAGCCAACGCATGGGTATACAACCAAGCAGGAGAAAAGGTAGATGGTTGTTCTGGTTCTTCCCCCGAGGAGACGTCCGTCGTCATGGCTTGCATAAATTTGGCAGCAATCATATCCATGGTACCTAAAGAATAGACAAAATTTCCCAATTTGGGATACATCTTGAGTTCTCTAGACAACATGTCGGAAATGTTGTCCAATTCCTTGGGACCTGTCAAACGAAGGGGAGGAATGGAAGTGGAATTCTTGGGATACAAGACATATTCGGGATATTCTGGAGCAGGCTTGTCCGCCGTTGGCATAAACAAAGGAGTCAACCAACCACGCAAGGGTTCCGGAAGCATCAACAAGTAGGGAGACGTAGGCAAGAGCTGTGCTTCTTCCAACACTTTACGCTTCAAATTGGAATCGACCACCAAGGCAATGTCCAACTCCTTGGAACGAACTTCAGGAGTATCTTTCAAACGTTGACACAATTCTTTGTAAATATCATCGGTACTTTTCGTATCATCTCCGTCACCTTCTGTCATGGCTTGAGTTTGCAAGGAAACAAGGACATGTTTGTCTTGGACCAGTTGTTTCAGTTCTTTGCCTCGCGACAAGATAATGCATTCCTTGGCTACTACTGCTGGTACCGGTAGTACTACTACAAGACTCCAGAGCCAAGTCATGCAAAGGATGAGTTGCGAAGAAGAAAGGGATTTCATGCTGATGTTGTTGTTGATGCTACTGTTGGTAGTATTCGCAAAATGACTACAGTGCCTGTACGAGTACTGTGCTGCCTCCACTACACGGAAAGATCCAACCACGAAATAATCGCTTGTGGCTGGCAGCGCCGCATTGGCCTGAGGGGGTAGGAATGGATTCTCTTCGAAAACTGTCCACGTGGAAGACCAATGATACTTACGAACAAACGGACATTGGGGCTAACGGACCAGTGGCCAACAAAGCACACAAAACAATAACGACCATCCACCACACCACCACCCCCGACCACTACGACGAGTCTGCTATGTGCAGATACATTCATTTTCCAAGCCAACCTTCTAATTGTCATGAGAGAGGAGTAACATTGGCAGTAGTAGTAGTAGTAGTAGTAGTAGTAGTAGTAGTAGCAGCCAAGAAGAACAAGTATGCAAACCCAACAACGGCAAGCAATGATGGTCATGAAAGTACCACACCAGCTTCCGTCAATATCGTCAATTCATCCTTGCTGCACTTGCGCTACTTCCGATTCCCAACTACAGAACCTATAGGAAAGGAACTCGGTATCATCGTCGTAAAGAGGTGCAATACCGTGTTGTTGCTGTAAGTAGTAAATTCTTCTAAATCGCTCAAGATGTTTTTAGGTTTGTGAAGTTCGTAGCACTCGTCGTAGTAGTGGATCTTCAATGTTGTCGTTCCCCGGGACGCATGTTCCTCGTGCAATATTTATTGTACGTGACATTCCTCCAAGCAGGAATGTGCACAAGAATAGACACCTGCCGCGGATAATATTCCAGTAAACACAAACAACTATGGATTCTCTTTGTGGTAGTACTCGTACGAACCACCACACGTGCTACCACCTTTCACTGAACAACAACATCGCCAACGACAAAGAGTTTTGGAAAACAGTCATAATTTCAGATTCTGGCCCCCTTGTGTGTGCTTGTCTTCTGTTTCTTCTCAACAACATCACTTCTGGACAACACATCATGGGTTCTTCCATTGTCAAGTTTCTTTTGGTTGCTCTTCTCTTCATGGCAGGTCTTATGGGCAATGCAGCGCATATGATGCAGGAAAAGAACCAGCAGCAGGGACAACAACAACGTTCCCTCGGGGAAAAGGCACCCAAGTTACCCAAGTCACCCAAAACTGGTGGCAGTACCAAAGCGCCTACCACCAAGAGCATGAAGAAGAGTGCCTCGGCTGCCCCTTCCATGGCTCCCTCCATGGCTCCCTCTATTGCCCCGAGCTCATCTCCTTCCGGCGGCTGTCATCGTCGAGACCGTCGCTGTTAAAAAAATGGTGGCTACCACCACCACGACAGAACAGATGAGAAGTTTGCATTGTTCCTACTACTGTACGGCTTAAACTAAAACTTCTTGCACTATCCTTCCTTTTTCAACCTTCCAATCAACTTATCGCCGTCAACTAAAACTTCTTGCACTATCCTTCCTTTTTCAACCTTCCAATCAACTTATCGCCGTCGCGTCCATGCATCAAGTAAGAATACTTTGCCATCCTTGGACAGCAACAACAGCAAAATTGTGTTTGCGAACAACAACAACACCGCTGAAAACTACGACCACCTACTTCATTAAACGTCCATATAACGTTTGTGTGAATTACCGTTTCCACAGCCACAGGGACCATGAATGAAATTGATTTGGACACTCCCCAGTTGGCAGAGGACAAATCTGTAGTTTGTGTTGGATTCTATTCTCTCACAGGAGATACAGGTAGAATTTATGTTTGATACAGCTTCTATGGCTGGTCAAGGTGTTACCTACTATGAGTGTGCCCCAGGGGTGGGAGGGGAAGTTTTGAGCAACTCTTGCTTGGAAGTATCCGTGAATCAAGAAGAATGATCATCATGTTGGTAAAAAGTCATAGTAACCTACAGAATTTGTCTCTATACTCTTTGGGGAGTGATGGTGGACGACGGATCATCATGTGACGACTACTGTTGTTCTAGTATTGGATGTAGCAAGATGAGAAACCGGGTCTCGACAGCAAGAATGCTGGACATGAACTCGTTCACCCACTCACTCATTCGTCGTTGTGGTTGTAGTTTATTTCCAAACCAACCGACCAGTTTCTTGCAAATCTTCCCGTCGACTCGCAGGCCATTGCTTGGCATACTTGGACTTTTTGCTTTCCTCTGTTGCATTGTTGTTTGTAGTAGTAGCAGTAGTAGTAGTAGTATCACCAAAGAAATCACCGACAAAGATCCATCCCAAGAAAAGTTCATGGTCTTGGAGATTCAACAAGTCTCGTACAAAACCAGCATTTTGAATTCCCGCCGGAGCGTCCGGGGACACAGGACCAGGTCCATCGACACCTCCACTTCCCCAATAGGCACCCACATTGTGTGCGGCCGCCACCAACAACATGTTTTGGACCGCCATGGCGGTAGCACAAATCTCTTCCCACCAAGGATTGGCAAGTTTTCCAGTAGATTCCTCTTTGGTAGCTCGACAAACAATGGCAATGACATAACTGGATTTGGTAGCGTTGGTCAATTTCTTGTCATATTTGGCCTGATGGAAGGGAACTCCCTTGGCCGCTGCCATTTTCTTGTAACCCTCGGCCAACAATTGGCCCTGGTGTCATGGAAAAGTATAATACATAGTAGGGATAAACATGAGAAAACAACAGCAATGCAAAACAATCCTTCACAATCAACAATTAAGCACACGTACCAACTCTTTGCGAGCTTGTGCCGATTCCAACACAACAAAGGACCAAGGTTGGGTCAATTTGTGACTGGGTGCCCATTTGGCTGCCTCGAGCATTTCTTCTACAATGGAACGAGGAACTTGCTTTTTGGAATATTGTTTGGGGAAAATACTACGCCGGTGTTGCATAACAGAGAGGAGTTGAGTAGGACTCATCTTGTCGTTACTGTCGTCGGCGTCGTCATTTGTGGACGAGGCCTTGAGGGACGAGTACCAATATGCTGTTGTAGCAATGGCACCGGCCATGACCAGTTTCATCAACAACAAGGAAGTGCCTTTGTGTGGACAAGAAGATGACATGAATGCTTGATTTTGGATTTGTGTGTGAAGATAAGGAAAAATTATGAGAAAGCCAAGGAGGAGGGCGAAACGATGTGTGGTGTGGTTGTTGGTACTGTAAGAGTACCGGTAGTACGAGTAGTAGGTGACCATTCCAACCACGCTTCAGTGAATTCGTCGGAAGCCCGGTGGAATGATCTGGTTCCTCTATGTCGTTTGGGACATGTCAGCCATGTCTATTGTGACAAGTGTGCAAGGTACGGTAGGATAGGTACGAGCATACATGGCTGTTGTTGTTGTTGTGCAGCAGAACTCCTTGTGACTGTTTTTCAAATCCTTCATCACATACGGCAACAACACCTACAACAACAACAACACAAAAGCATCACCACCACCACCACCAAACGGTGCCGTCGTAGTTGCCTTGTTTTTCTTTTTTGTACCACAACTCTACCATCTTCACCACCAACAACAACCACAACAACCACAACAGTACCAACAAAACACCAAGACTAAGCATGGTTGGAAGACGTCGATCCACTGTCAAAAAGGAGACAGAGACTCCTCCTGCTTCTCCTGCCAAAAGGAAGAGTCGATCAGCAGCAGCTGCCAGCAGTGCCAGTAGTAATAATAATACGAAGACTGCAGACGAAGAAGTAGTAGCTGCCACTACGCCTCGCAAAACCAAGAAACAAATTCTTGCCGAAGCTCGTCTTCGTGCGAAAAAGGCCATGGCTACGGATACTGCCAAAGCTACAGCTTCCGTACAAAAGAAACGCAAGGCTGATAGTAGCAACAACGACAGTAACAACAGCAACGACAACGTTTCGGAAGTCGAAGATGTCCAAACTGCTCCGACCCCCGCCAAGAGACGTAGACGCAATCCGGAACCTGAGTCTCCACCCAAAGTCAAGTCTCCGGAAAAACCCAAAACACCATCGACACTTTCCAAAAAGGCCAAATTGGAAATGGCTCGTCAAAAGGCAAGGGCTTGGGATGCAGAAGAAAAGCGTCGCAAGGAGGAATTGAAATCGCCTCCACCACCACCTCCTGCTGCCGTTTCTTCGACCGAAGCAGCGGCACCCGTCGATATGACCGCCTTTCTTCCTACCTGCAAGCCTGCTTCCGTTGTTTCCAAGGAATCTGCTGTCAAACAAGCCATGATGGGATACAGTGGCAAATACCCCACGAGAGCTTCTGCCGTTACATCGAGTGGCATGGCAACTACACCCGTCCAAGACGAGGATGACGACGACGACGATGTCATTCCTCCTCCACCCACCGATCAATTGGAAATGCAAATTTCAAAACAAGTCATGGCCAATGTCCAAGCTGCCATGATGAATCAACCAACGCCCTTTAATGAGCCACCTCCCGAGTCCGAGTTTCCGCAAGTCAAGAGCAACAGTTTGTTGGAGGATGACGAAGACGAGGAAGGTGTCGAAGATGATGATCAACCCATTGAAGTGGATGGAATCATTGATCCTCCCTATTCGGTTGGAAGTCATGCGGATCCATCCATGACTCCCAAGGATCATCAAGAGCGCATGTACCGTCGGTTTGGTGCCATTGTTGCCGTTCTCGTCTTTGTCTTTGCCTGGTGGCCAGCTGATGACTTGGATCTTACAGGTTTCATCATGGACTCCTCTCCTCCTTGCTTTCAAGATACCAATCCTCGCATCGTCGACGGTGTCACGGTGAATCCTTGTTTGGGACAACCCAACATTCCTTGTCCAATGCACGGCTACTGTCGCGATGGTGCGTTGATTACTTGTCCAAGTCAGTTTTATCAAAAGGATGAAGTGCACAAGGATCGATGCGAATGGACCTCAGCCACCAAGGAAGCTGTTGAACAACTGGAAAGTTTGTTGCATCGTGTATCGGTTGGTTCCATTTGCCGAGGTGGCGGTGGTATCCTCGATGATGACCTTCCTTCCTTTGAATACCAACAACTCTTGTCCCATCCAAATTCGAACGATTTGATGCGATTGGATGTTGACATTTTGGAACAGTCCTTTGAAGTTGAGGCCGATGAACAAGGCCGTCTTTTGGTTGGTCTTGTCGATGGAACTCTCTTGTCTTTGCCTCTAGAGTGCCGTCTTCGTCGAGGTTTTCAAGTTCTTTTGCAGGCTGTCGGTGGAGGCATGGAAGCCTTTGCTCGTCGTTGTTTCCATTTTTCATGGGCAACTATGCGCGCATACCCATTGGCAAGCATTCTCAGCTTGTTGGCCATTCTGACGGTTCAATACATGCGATTTGTTCAACACAAGCGATCCCAACTCATTTTGGATGTCGCCAAGATGCGAGACCTTGTCTTTTCCAAGTTGATGGATGAACCCAACACCAACCATGCGGCTTTGCACATTCGGGATGAAATTGTCACGGATGTCTTCGCTGTCCAAGACACCCGCACACGGGCCTATTGGAACGACGAGGTTTGGTCTCGGGTCATTCCACAAATTCAACAAGATCATCGCATTCGCAAAACACAAAAGGTACAAGCACCACAGGGGTTGCGACGAGACTATTGGCAATGGGTAGCCAGTGTGCGCAAGCCCAAACAAGGAACAGCGGCAGCCGTTACGGTCCAGGGATAAACATTGGCACGCAACTAGTCGTAATATGTGAATCATCAAGATGTATACTTGAATAACTAACTATTAACGAGAAAGAATATTAAGAACATGTAAACATATAGTAGTAGTACCACGCCAACGGCCCAACTAACATTCAATGCACAATAACATCCACTACACACCAGGGGCTGCCGTGGGTGCACTGGTTGGAGCATCTTGAGCCGCAATGGTAAATTGTCCTGTGACACTCGAGGATCTTGGACTGACTCGAATGTAGTATGTTGTACCGGATTCAGAGTCAAAGTCATACACTGCTGCTTCCACATGATCATCGCACAAATTGTTGTTCGTAGAAGTAGACCCAAAATGATAATTGTAGTTCTCGGGGTATGACTTGAAGAGCAGAAAGTTATGAGCTGTCGTAGTATCGTTCGAACATGTTGTAACACGGACACGGTTTCCGTTTCCAGTGAAGTAGTACCAAACGTCTTGGGCCACCCCTTGCATAGTTGCATTCACGGTGGTTCCAACCACAAAGGATCCCGTGTTCACATTCAATGGTACNGCTTCCACATGATCATCACACAAATTGTTGTTCGTAGAAGTAGACCCAAAATGATTGTAGTTCCCGGGGTATGACTTGAAGAGCAGAATGTTATGAGCTGTCGTAGTATCGTTCGAACATGTTGTCACGCGGACACGTTTTCCGTTGCCAGTGAAATGGTACCAAACATCGTTGTCAGTCCCCTGATTGGTTGCGTTCACAGTTGTCCCAAGAGCAAAGGTTTCACTGTTTATATACAAGGGAATGGAATCTTCGCTGTCGTCGTTGATGGGACTGACCGTACTTGTCAGCTGGACTGTGAAATCACCTACGTTACTTGTTGGGTCACTTGGATACACTGATAAGTAGTAAGTTTCACCAGACCTGCTTTCAAACTCGATGGAGCTCCCTTTGTTTGCGCTATCACAAAGATTCAAGTTGTCACTTGATGTTTCACCGAAATCAAGACCCTCGAATCCGTCGGGAATACACACTGGACTCTGCAACACAAAGTTATGTTTTGCGGTAGTTTCATTGGAGCAGATAGAGACCTGTACAAGGCCTCCTGTTCCAGTGAATGTATACAAAACATCCTTTTCTCGGATCGTCGAGGTGGCACCCACAGTGGTACCCACCAACATCAACCCGTTCACGACGATTTGACGAGCTTCATCAGCGCAATTGGGAGTACTGGGACAAATAGTGGCGACAGACGGAGCGCTGGTAGGAGGAAGAACTGGTGAAATTGTAGGCGAAAGTGTCGAGGAAACTGGTGCCGAAGTACAAGTACATGTTGATGCAGTTGTAGGCGAGGAGGTTGGTGCCATGGTACAGGTACACGTTGGGCATGTTGGTGGCAGTGTTGGTTCAGGGCAAGCAACGGGTTCTGGGCTTGCTGGACACTTTTTCGGTATTACAGCAAATGGGATCAATGTGCAAGTGGCAACAGCAAGCACGGCAATAGCAACATAGTACAAGTTCATGGTCACGGACAACCGGCTTGGGCATCAGCCGAAAAAGAGTGAGCGTTGGGATGAAGGCACATGAATGAGACCTGTCGTTCTCTATTACCTTTTCCGGAAGTAGAAGTTTGAGGATGACACCTTTACCTCCTCTTTAGGAAGGTACTTATCGGGTTCGGGTCTTGAGCTTCTGGTCGAATCCCTATACACACTTAAAAGGGAGGGTGATTCAAGTGTAGTTTAGTACTACCTAGTAGGAATTGCCGTATCTCTTCGATATGAGACCCGTCGTCCTCTTCTACCGTTTTCGGAAGTAAAAGTTTGAGGATGACACCTTTACCTCCTCCTTAGGAAGGTACTTATCGGGTTCGGGTCTTGAGCTTCTGGTCGAATCCCTATACACACTTAAAAGGGAGGGTGATTCAAGTGTAGTTTAGTACTACTAGTAGGAAGTGCTAGTATAGCCTTGATTGTATACCCCTAATAACGCAATCTGGACAATCCACAGCAGTACTCCTGGTGGGTGTCGACTTTGTCGACTTTGTACTTTTGCCCTTTAACCAACGGCGTCTCAGTGTACCGACCTAGTCTTGTTGTGCTTACTTTCAATTCCTCTCTACATACCTCGTGTGCTGCATGTACAATGATACAAAAGGAGAGGACGAGCCAGGATGTAAACCCACAATATGAACTCATGGTCGACTGTTGATGGATTGTGCACGCCGCCTATCTGGCGAGTTGCTTTCCCAGACATCACTTACACGCATTGCAAACTGTACGACAACTCCATAATCTTCAGTGGTACCTTGTACCCAGTAGTGCAAATCGTTTTCTACCCAACGATATAGAACTTGGAGAGTACTACGGTAATAAAGTACTAGTCGTTATCAGATTTGCGGATTTAATTTGCAATGTTCGCAACTTGCCTCACAGCATCTCTAGGTGCGCTTGCAACAACAGATATGGAACCTAACCCTATAAGGATTTAGAAGTTGAGCGCCGTAGTTGTATCTTCCAAACAGGTAAAGACACGGAGTCCCTGTCCGTTATTATAGACTCCTTCCTTTCCATGATAGGCAAGTAGTATTGGTGATTTCGCTTGTGAAGGTGATGGTACAAAACCCGTTGCAAGGGTGTTACCAATAGAAATCTCAGCACTAAGACTCACTTCCAAACTGGTACAAGATGATCGCGTGTCGTTGTTGTTCCGATTTACTAGATTTAATTCACTGGAGCAAGAAGGATAGATGCACTGTCAGGTACATTCAAGATTCTGATGGCAAATTAACCAGTTTGTCCAGCATTCCTGGGCCTGACATCTATCCTGTAGGATCTGGCGCTCACGGAGTGAAACTCGTACATGGCGGCATCCGTATTGTCACATTCGTAGTCTCCAATGGTGGAAACTGAGCCTGATAAATTGTACCATCTCAAACTGTAACTGGGTTTGTAGTATTGTTCCACAACATAGTTGTGTGGAGTGGTGGTATCAACGGAGCATGTCGTGACTCGTAGCTGGCGCCCATTCCCTTCAAAGTCAAACCAGACGTCACTGTCCCACTTCTCTGTAGTTGGATTAAGAGTTGTGCCCAGAAGGAAAGCACTGTTTACACCCAACATGAGCGCTTGTGCTGCATTGTCATTGAATGGACTGGAACTGCTGGAAACTTGGATACTGGAAACTTGGATAGTATATTCCCCTCCAATACCTTCTTTTCTAGGGAACACAGACAGTTAGTAGGACAACCAATAGGTTGCCCGGTGCTAATTGTCATCGCAAATACCAAGACTGTCGCCGGATGTTTCTCCAAAATCTATGTCTCGAAATCCTCCAGGAACACACGCCGCCAGTTGTAAGACGAAATTATGAGCTGTAGTTGTTCCGTTGAAACAAGTTGAGACACGATTTAGACTACCTGTTCCAGAGAAAGTGTATATGACATCTTGGTCTCGAATTGTGGATGTGGCACCCACTGTCGTACCCTTTGCTGGGTCTGCGCTGACAACAAGAGGCGTCGCCCTTGAGCCGCAAAAACTTGCAATAGATGATTGTGGACATACAGTTTCACCGCCGACAGGTTGCTTCATAGCCGTCGTGGTTTTCAAGACGCGACTGTGTGGGACTGGGAGGGCACAACAACGTGACAATGGGGGGATGGTTGCAGGGTACTCTTCTTCCTCCTCCGCAGTGGATGTCCTGCTGGGTTACAGGTTCGGGAGCATCAGGTATTGCTGTTCTTGCTTGTTATAGAGAGGATACTATCGCCACGGCAAGTGGCTGGGCAGACCGCAACTTTCTCTGGTAAGCAGAGCTTTTGAGAGTCCACTCATTCCTCGTGGAAGGGGTTTGGATGAGGCGTTCGTTGTAGTATAGGATAAGAATTATAGGCCAACACAGCAGCGTAGTAGGTCGATCAAGGATAGAGACTCTTGACCCTTCCCAGCAACAGATTGCCGAACTGACAATTGAACTCTCTCGGTTGTCTCTGACAGTTTCAATGTTGTTCAAGAGTACGGTACCAACAATAGATTCAAACACCACCATGCAACATTAATGAATAGTAGTACTACTACACACCAGAGGAGATCCTTGTTGGCTTCTTCGTAATAATAGCTTCTCTGCACTGCAGATAGGAATGACCAACTCGACATCTATAAACACTCCATGGAACAGGAAAACCTACAAAACATTCCTCTTGGGTAGACACAAACCACTGCTGCTGCCAGAGACGACACGTCGACTGGACAGGACAAGACAGGACAGTGTACGGCATGGTCGGGCCTCGATGGATGGTGTAATCATCTGGTAGTGTGACTCGACTCGATGGAATCGTCTGGACTGCGTCCGTCCAGGATTGTTGTGGGCAAGCCACATACTATTGCTCCTCTTCATTTGAGGCGGCAAGGTGCGCTTCGCAATGATGTTGTCAACCAGGTCTGTGTTGTCGACATCGTTGGATATATATGAGGGGAGGGAAGAACATGAAATGGGAAATGATAACAGAAACTAACGGAACGTTTTGCAATACTGAAACACAGTTTCTGTTACTTTCATGGAAGTCTCTACGACGACGAGATTTCTTCCAAACAAGAAGGTTCTACGTCAAAGATGAAGTGGTAGGGGCAACTGTGGGTGCGCTGGTGGGTGCGCTAGTAGGGGCACTCGTGGGGGCATCGAAGACTCTGATGCCGAACATACCCCATTGCCCCAAGTTTCTGGGACCAACATAGATTCTGTACTGCCTGCCATTTGTTGAGACTGTTGGTATGGTGAGGGTTATGAGACGTTAAAGTCTGCTTAAGTAAGAGAGGATGTGTGAATGCGAAACACCTGGCAATGTGTGGTAAAGGCCGCTCGTGTTTAACTGAGCAGTCAATTGACTCACAAATTGGTGTGAATGAGAAGTTATGTAAGAGAGCTAACTTTGGAGAAGCATGGTGCAAGAGAGCTATGTGCTAGACGAGTTTTGCTTGGAGAAATGGTTCTAGAAGCTCTTGTGCTCATGTGGGTGGAGTCTGAGGGTCTTGGTGTGACTGTCAAGGCGGATTCTTGGACTCGGAGTTGAACGAGGAAAGTGGGATAGAAAGTAGAATCTAAATTTCGTTTAGCTCACAATCTGAAAGTGCTTTGACTAGTTCTGAGCATTAGAGCTATCGACTTAGGTCCCAACTACCTGAGTGCAAAGCGAGAGAAACTTTAACAGCCATTCACAGAATCAAACTCATACGCCGCAGCATCTGTATTGTCACAATCATAGCCAACAACGGTCGAAACCGTGCCTGAGATACCGCCCCAGCGTTCACTGTAGTATTGGGGTTTGTACCAATGTTGCACAACAAAATTGTGCGGAGTTGTGGTCTTTCATCGGAGCATGTCGTGACTTGCAATCGACGCCCATTGCCCACGAAGTCGTACCACACATCATTAGCCCACGCCTCGACAGTGGCATTCACAGTACTGCCAACAACAAAGACATCGTTAATACTCAACGTAATCTGATTAGACCAATAGTCATTCACAGGGTTGACGTAGTCAGTCACTCTGATGGCAAACTGACCCGTTTGTCCAGGATTTCTGGGACCAACATAGATTCTGTACTGCCTGCCATTCACAGAATCAAATTCATACGCAGTAGCATCATGGTTATCACAATATCCTCCGTTTGTTGTCACAGCAGATACGAGAGCTCCCCATCCATCATTGTAATATTGATTCATACCAAAGTTATGAAGGGTAGTCGTGTCGTCGGAACATGTCGTGACTTGTAGTCGTCTCCCATTTCCATAAAAGTTATACCAGACATCGTTTGCCCCAAGTCTGGGCTGTTGCATTCACTGTACTGCCCAAAACGAAGTCATTCTTTACGCTCAGCATGATTCCGTTGGCATTGTCGTTGACGAGGCTCGAACTACTTGACAGCTGGATTGCAAATCTCCGCTGTTGCCGAATTCCCTAGGGAAGACTGATATGAAATATGGCACACCGGAAACACTTGCAAACTTATAGGATGCACCGTTCTCGGAAATGTCACCACAAATTCCAAGATTGTCTCTAGTCGTTTCCCCGAAGTCAATTCCTTCGTATCCCCCCGCAATACACGCGTGTGTCTGAAGAACGAAATCATGAGGAGTAGTTGTTTCATTGAAACAGGTTGATAGTCGAATCAACCCACCAGTTCCGGTGAAAGTGTAAAGGACATCCACATCCACATCCCTCACTGTTGCTGTAGCATTCACTGTGGAGCCCAAAGTAGGGGACCCGTTCACAGTGATCACTTGAGCTGTACCACAGCCATCGTTGCTTGGACGCACTACTCCGTCGTTGCTAGGGGCAGAGACGGGGGCTGAAGTACCCCCTGAAATGGGAGATATAGTTGGAACTGCTGAGATGTCAGGGCACGAAACCGGCTCCGGGCAAATTGAAGGTACAGGTGATGGCTCTGGGCAAGTAACAGGCTCTGGGCATGTCACAGGCTCAAACGTCGGTGCCGGCGTTGGAGAACGGGTCACAAGAGGATTGGCTTCTTTGTAGTCAATGTGACTTTCTGCAGCCTCCACTCCCAACGAAGTCCTTGTCGCAGTCTTCAAAGGTGGTGAAGTCAGTACCGGTCTCGTAGGTAAAAAGTGAGTCCACAGCATGTCGCAAACACCAATGCTCGGCGCAATACTCAGTAGTCACAATGTTTCTGTGGAAATTGCCAGAAGGAAGTGTCAGAACAGTTCCGTTGGCAAGAGTCCAATC
>WXVQ01000111.1:4446-69557 GCA_013372465.1 Nitzschia sp. Nitz4
AAGATTCTCTCGTGCACCTCTTCTAAAAACGCCCAACCAAAAACGTTTGAAGATGATGAATTGACACTAGGTATCATCGAATGTTTGATAGCAAATCCTCTCAAAGATGAAACATCCGTAGCGGAACATCTTGGATTGATCATATAGAGTAGTGGAATAATTGTCGAAGTACGACGGAGCAAGAGCGAGTGCAAAAACCTTTATCATTGACGCATTGTTTGCTGCGGTCACCTGTTTGGAAGGGTCATAGGGACCAATGTAACGACCCTCATGATTGAGATGACAACTATCAATGGTCACAATACTGGACTTCGTGCTGGGCGTGTGGCATCGTGTGTCTGTAAACAAACCATCATTAGACTAAGATGTGATAGCTACTGTAAGTACGTGCAGTGTATACCTCTATTCTGTGCTCCTACAATGGGCAACCCATGACATGGCCTACTACCCATGGATCACAAAACAATGAAAGGAGTGTGGTGCCTTGTACTACATACCATCCAAACCACACCCAAAACTTGGCAAGAGGAAGATGTTTAATCACTTGGTCCATTGTCTACAAAGAATTGAGATAACTGTTCCTACATTGGCTCACAGTGGAATTGCAGCACTCGTGAGATTTTGCAAATCTATTCCTCCCTTCCATCATCGAGCAAAAATAGCAGAATTCCAGAGGAGTCTTAGATTGGGAGTGGTTCCCTCATGTTCCCCAGTCTAGCAAGGTATACAAAGGCATCCGTTCCGTATCCTTCCATGCTCATGATAGACAAGTCACCCCCGAAATAACGGCAGTAGCTCCTGGAGATGGGGAGTCCATATCCAAGACCAGCCAACGGAGAATCAATACCATGATCTGCTCCTTCGCTATCAACACCAACCATACCTTCTTGAATAGAGGGGTCCGCGGTGGTAAACAGGTACGACCAGATTTTCTTGATGTTGCTTCGCGGAATACCTCCACCCTCATCACTAACCTTAATCACAACATCCTCATTGTCATCTCCATCGGCAATGATAACTTTAATGGGCGGGAAATCGGCATCGACTCCATGCCATTCCACTGTCGCACGCATACTGTTCTTCAAAAGTTCCAACATAATATAGTCTGCAGGTCAAACACATGATGAGGAAAGTTTCCACGGAAATACCTCGGCCATCCAATAGGAATGTACTTACGAAGATGCGTGGGCGCATAGGGGAACGTCAAGTCCAACCGTCCACTCATAATCACTTCTGGAGCTTCTCCGTACTTTCGGGTACACATAAAGGCAGCGTCGTCAATGGCACACTTGACGACCTCATAAGGAGAAGTGGCAGTGCAGATAATTCCAACGTAATTTTCGACGGGAGGTTGACGGAGTGCCAAGTATTGCCCAATTAGCACACGGATTCCAATACGGGCAAGGTAAAACCGATCCAAAAAGTCGTGCGTCTCCTCCATTTTGGCAAACTTTTCCTTAGGATCGCCTTCCCCCTTAGAGATATGAACACGATATTCAAAGGCTCCACGTGCCATGTGCACCAGAACACTAGCGTGTCGCTCATAGATATTCTCAATCAACGAAGCAAAGGCTTGCTCCTGATCGACCCTTGTAATCTTCTCATCAAACTGAATCAACTCTAGGAAAGACTTGATGTAAAGCTCTTTGACATCTTTGACACACTGCATCTCTCGCATTTCTTCCATCTCCTCTAGATCTTTGATTCGATCGGCGAGACGGATTGGGATTTCCCTTCTAAGAAAACTAGCGACTTGAATAAGCACCAAGTCAGTGGCAGAATGTTCGCCTGACGTATGTATATCGTCAAAGTGTTTGTGGAGGTACTCTCCTCTTCCTGTGCGCATCAGTGCCTGCAGACTAACGGATGTTTGTGGTGTAGAAGCATACTTGTCGAGGAGGTCACTAACCTCATCCGTCACACCTGCAAACTTGGTAGAACTCAACACTTGCGCCGACTTCGTATAGCATCGGTACGTATTTGTAGTAGTAGGCGTGAAACCACTCGCAGCACACCGCCGTGCAGGTGACCAACTAGCTGATACCTGTTGAGCAAGACGTTTGCCAATGGGGGCAACTTGTCTTTGGACCCTTGAGATCATAATGTCGAGTAAAACAACGATGTACAACCAACCAGCTCTGCAACTACTGCCGCACTGGGCACCGCTTCGCAGTTCTGTTTTCGTATCTTCGTATCTTCGGACGGGCCGCCGCGTAGACTTTCGTACGTCGCGTGTCACCGAACCATCACGGGGGCAACTTGAGACGCGAATCTGACACTGCCAACGCATCTTCTCCAACAAGTCGTCTTGCGAAACCTTGTCGGACATCATTACGGACAAAACTATGCTGGGGCGATTCACAGGATCACAATAACTCATAGAGTTACCTTCGGCAAAGTTTGGTTGAAAGGGTCCGCTAGAGCAGAGAGATGAAACGCATTGCTATCGTACTACTTCGCATTGGTAACCTGTAAGTAACAATTACATGGATTGGATAGACTTGGCAGGTTTCAACTCTGGCGTGGATTTCAATGCATATGGAACAAATGTGTAAGCACCGACTGCCAGGAGTACGAGCCCCTCACGAAGCAAGGGCATCTTGGGTGTGCCCTTAGCCAACAAGGGTAGTCCCAGGGCAGCCAATGGAATGGAGGCAGCAAAGAGAGGAGCAGCTCGGAGCTTCTTTTGGCGGGTGTGACCCTCAAGAGTCAATTCCATAATATTCTCGCAAGCCTTGATGGTTCTATCGAACGAAGGATCCTCGAATCCCTTGGCACGTTCTGATGTGGCTCGGGTGGCAATCGATTTGGCAAAGATGTAGAAGGTATCATGGACTTCGTCCAAAGTGTTAGTTCGAAGCAACAACTTGCATGAAGTACCCTTTCGGATCTTCACAACCCCAGTGAAAACATTTGAGTTAGCGTAGCATTTGTCAAGGGTAGCAATGGCCATGACTTGTGGGATGGCGCAAAAACGGAAAATCTCCTGGCATCCAAGTTGAGCCATGTACGCGAGACAGTCAGGGCCCAATTCAAGGGCATCAGTGACCAGCTCATTCAAGCAATACAACGAGTTCGCGCGGACTTCTGGGTCCTTTTGTTTCGTGAAATAACCAAGCTCCCCCGTCTTGGCGTACTTTTTCCAAACCGTTTGAGGCCAAAATGCGCGGTGGTCCACGTAATCCTCCAAGTAGTCACGAATGATATTGGTCTTTTGCAGGAACAAACCCATTTGGTCACTGAGGAAAAGGGCACTTTCGAGAGCGGGCTTCTCCAAGCCAGAGGCTGCAAAGAGGCGGCTTACACCTTCGCCCACCAAACCAGCAACAAAGTGGCAATATCTGTTGTATTGTTCAACATCCGTAGTACCTTGCCCAAGATCCTTTCCAACGAACTCCGCCATACCGGTAGCCATTCGCTGGGTGATATCGGAAATGACACGACGAGTTTTCTCAGACAACTTTGCGTACACCCGGTGGCACTTGTCGAAATTTTGAAGCAGACGCTTCTCGTCAGCCTCACCAACGCCATCCATGGTCCAAGTGGGGTCGCCCAGGGCTGTTTTGTGAAATTCTGTCAAGTGCTTGATTTTAACCTCATGACTGGGGAATGCCTTGGTATCATCTTCGATGGTATCCAATGCACGGAGCACAAGATAGAAAATAAGAATGTCAACAAGCATGGTGCTGGGAAGCTGTCGAATGACGGCGGCAAAACTTCTCGAAACCTTGACCAAAATTTCGTCGCAAAATTCCAAATCCTCAGCATCGAACGTATCACGAATGTAAGCACTATCCAAATTTGATTTCAAGGGCTGCACAAACAAGAAAAAGAAGGCAGAAAAAACTTCATCAAGGTGCATAGCTTGACGCATGATGGGTTCTTTGTGTGTCTTGATTTTCCCGTAAGCTCCTTGCTTTTTGCTATTAAAAGAACACATGAAAGAAGCAAATGAGCCCTCGTACTTTTCCAGGGGTTCGCATCGATACTATTACTATTTACCTTGCGTCACCTTGCACATCACCAAACAAAAGGCCAGCATCTCCAGCACCTCCCAAATGCTCAGTAGGTGGGTCGAAGCGTTGAATATTCTCATAGTCGCAATGGATATCGGTGGTCATGGTAGCGTTCAAGTCGTCCCACCAGAGATTCAAGAGCCACTTCTTACAGATGAGACGGAACCAAGGAGAGAAAAGCAAAGACTTGTCTTGCATCATATCAATGAGTTGTTGCTTAGTGACCCACTTGCATGCATCAACCTCATCAGGATGAGGCTTGAGGGTGATCTCCGATTTGTCCTTGATGCAGAAAAACAACACATAGTCAATTTCATGTTCACCCCAAGGACTGAATGACGATACGTGAGAATCAATCGATGAATTTAATCTCCGTAGAGTCATGTTTTGGTGCTTACCTCTTGGTTCCATGGGTCACAGTATCGGCGGCCCAGTAGTGAAGACGGGTCAAAAACTTGAATTTCTCGACGGGAAGCTCATGAGCAGGGATTCCCAGCTCATGGTCCAACTTTCGAATAGCAGCATTCTTGGCTCCCACGACGGTACCAGCAGTTACATCCTCTGGCTTGTCAACTTCAGCAGGTTCCATTCCATGGAGAGGGTGAGAGCAGCAAGTGTTGGTCCAAACCTATGGTGTCGAAAGGGAAAAATGAGGGGTGACAAGTGTGGATGTTTAACCGTCGTCGAAAAATTTGTACACGTACATTCGGAAAGGTAATCTTGGTGGACGCGCGTTGTTGCAATAGTAGTTCACCGGTCGTCTCGTCAAATAGGAAAACGGAAAATGCCCGGTGCAAAATACCCCGAGGCTGCTCGGGGGTGAATTCATGGGAGTTGCGTTTGGAGGCTGACCCAATGACGTTGTCGTTGTCGTCCAGGACAAGAACAGTGTCCTTGATCATCATGTCATCTTGTGTCATGGCATTGCCATTCCAGGTTCCAGATCCTTTTCCCATCGTGAAAGTGAAGGTTTGTTGCTATCTCAAGCAGTCGTGTCCTTCAAGTGCAAGTGTGTGTGTGCAATGATGATAAGGTGCGAGATACAAGGTTGCCCCTCTGCTTGTGTGCGCACGTCGCGCGGCTGGCTCAGCTTCTCCCCGCTACTGCTACGAACTCAACCAAAAGGAGAAGTCGTGGTAACATGAGAGCCAACGCCACAGGAAGGAATATTTTACAACAAGACGAGTTCAATAATACATGTAAGTAGTGACAGAAACGAGTCTGCTCGTAACACTTGAAAGTAAGGGATGGGCATGAAGAAAGCCTCTCAACCATGCACGGTTCAACTATCCCTCCGAGTGGAATGAAATGAAAAAGCAAAACAACAAAGTAATGGTTTTAGGTCAAGAGCGCCAGCAATGACGCTCTTCATTGGTGATACTGGGTGGGTTACTCTGCTTTGCTTTGCTTTGCTTTGCAGTCGAAGCTCAGACTGAGGTACCAGACTATCTCCTTTGTATTTCAACGATGGAACTACTTCTCCTCTTTTACACAAACCGGCTAACTATAGCAAAAAATAACCTCTTGCGTTGGGTATTGCTAGGAAGAGGTAATGAGGTTACAACCTGGTTGGCCAAAAATCTGGTACAGTTGCAGATAAACTTTTTTCTCCAGGTTTGCCGATTCCTAGAGTTGCCCTGCCATGTTGGAGGGATTTCGTGTGACATGTCGCCATACGTTGATAGCTCCCACTGGGGATACCATCAATTTCAGATCTGTATAAACTCTATGCTTGAGTCGTGAGTTGGACGACGAAATTTTGAGTCTTTGTGTCACGCTAGACCATAGTTACACGACGAGAACAAAATTGGTATTGGAATCTGCAACCAAGAGGTTTGTATGTGAAGTCCCTCCAGGGAGACGCCGCTTGGTGTCGAATTTCCATCACATTCCTAATGTCCAGCATCGTCTGATACAGTTTGAAACCATTCGGCAAACCATTCATTGATCACGCCATTGTCACAACGAATCGTGCCGTCTGGAATGGATTTCAAGATCCGAGTAGAGGGTGACAGCATGGATGATTTTGTGGAGTGCACAATTCACGAAGAAGGATCTTCCGACGAGAATTCTAGTACCAACATGGCGGATTCTTTTCCTTGTGAAGGCAAGAAACAAAAGTATGGTTTGAGGATGATTGCCAAAATCCTTGTAGCCCCCCTGGTTGTTTTTGTGGCAATGTTGGTGGTCTTGATTGTTTGGAAGAATGGTAAGAGTTCCGAGTTGGAACTCATCTCTGGTTCAGGAGAAGGCGCGGTAACTACCAGAACTCTTCCTGTCAACTACTTTCTCGGAAGTCAGGCTATCTATGGAGACTCTTGGGTCCATTTTCGCGTCCCACCCTTCCAGAATCACAGCTACTCTGAACCAGGATACGATATGCTAACGGAATTTCGGGAGGCTGCGGCCGTTACCGGCATGAACCAGTTCAAGTTCAAACTTGCTTCTGATACCTGTGAAAGCTATCAATTGAGTTGCAATAGCTCTCAGCTTGTGTCGCTCACGGACTTGTCTCAAGTACCCGAGATTTTGGCAACCTTTGATGACTCACGGTTTTCCTGGTACCACTTGTGGCTCCACTCATTCACTCTTCCCAAGAAACTTCGGAGCGAAATTACCGAAGAGGTCAAAGCGGCTGAATATCAAGAAGTCTATGATTGGGCTGTTTACATTCTGACCACATATGAAAATACCAACAAAGTCTTCTTTGTGGGAACCTGGGAAGGTGACAAGCAAATGCTGTGGGCTAGCGGTTGCCGAGATAGCAGTGGCTTCAACATGACCTGTGTACCATCCGAAGAAGTCATCAACAGGTACATTGTTTGGTCCAATATTCGTCAAGAAGCCATCCGTGATGCCAAGCGTGACTACCCCGCCGATGGTGTGGATATCTTTCATTACGTCGAGTTCGACTTGGCCGAAGAAAACTGGGAAGACCATCCATCTCAACCCGGTGTTCTCCGCCCGACGATTCTCAATTCGGTAGTTCCAGCAGTCAATCCCGACTTTTTGAGCTACAGTAGCTACGCAAGTACAGATGCCTATTGTGATCATGATGACGAGGCATTTGATCTTGATCGTACTACTCAAGCATTCTGGGATGTACTTGACTATGCTGAGAGCAAATTAAATGAGACAGACACGGATTTCTCAATCATGGGAGGCTTGGATCGACGTGTTTTCGTTGGGGAGTTCGGTGTCAAGCGCAACGATGATCCGTACGCATTGGCCAAAAGTGCTGATCTTATTTTCAAGTCGGCGTTGGAATGGGGTTGCCCATTTGTCCTCCAATCGAACACTTTTGATAGCGACTCCAGCTACCAACCTTTGGTATCTCGAGAAGCTACGGACGTCATTTCCAATGAGCCTTTGTGGGTGTATTCGAAGGAATGGAACGTAGAAGCCAGGGTTATGTTGGATGATCAATCCTCCATGTCCTCCAGCGGCCTCCTGGATTGGGGGGTTGACTGGTCTTGGTCATCATCGGATTTGGATGGTGCCATGTTGCAGAGCCGCACATACTTTCCCACAACTGCCCCGAGCAGCGAAGAAACAACCTTGAGGAGAACTCATACATTCACCCCCGAAAGCCCCCCCATGACTCTCACTCCCACAATTGAAGACGCTGTCTTGCAAGAGGAGGAATACATCTTCAACAATAACTTTTTCATTGGAAGTCAGTCAATCTATGGCTCAGGCTGGTCTTCCTATCGAATCGCCCCCTTTGCTGATCATGGGTACAACGAAATGGACTTTGATATGCTAACTGAAAACCGAGAAGCGGCCGCTTTGGCTGGGATGAACCAATTCAAGTTCAAGTTTGCCCCAAGTGCCTGTCAGAACTATCAACTCTCCTGTGACGCATCTGAAGTTCAATCACTCACCGAGTTGGCTCAAGTGACGGAAATGGCTGCGACCTTCGAAGATCCCCGATTCGCCTGGTATCACATGTGGGTAACCACATACAATCTTCCAAAAATGTATCAGACAACCCTATCCGAAGCTATATGGCAAGCCGAATACGATGAGATGTATGACTGGGCTACTCATATGCTGACAACATATCAGGGTTCCAACAAAACCTTCTTTGTCGGAGCTTGGGAAGGAGACTGGAAGATGATGTGGGCCAGCGATTGCAGAACATCTGATGGCTTCAACAAAACTTGTATCCCTACTGATTCTGTCATTGACATCTATATCACATGGTCAAACATACGTCAAAAGGCCATCGATGATGCCAAAAGCGATACCGTCGTGGAAGGAGTAGATATATTCCACTATATTGAATTCAACTTGGGTGACGAGAATTTTGAGGAACATCCAGATCTACCTGGTCAACCTCGGCCCACAATCTTGAACTCTGTGGTTCCGTTCGTCAATCCTGACTTCCTCAGTTACAGCAGCTACTCTCGCACCAACGACTATTCCAACTACTTCAAGGAAAACTTCGACCTGAATGCTACAAATGAAGCTTTCTGGTCATTGTTGGACTATGCAGAGAGCAAGTTGACCCCGACAACCACAGACATGTCAGTCATGGGAGGCTTGTCAAAGCGAGTATTCATTGGTGAATTTGGAGTTTCTCGTAATAAGGCATCGACGCGATGGGTCCCCACTGCATGCCATGTATTCCGAGCTGCCTTGACGTGGGGAACTCCTTTTGTATTACAATGGGAACTATACGATAATGATTCCAATCAGCAACCATTGGTAGCCCGAGATGTGTCAAATCAGAGTTCCTTGGGAGATCTCATGCAACTGTATGCCGATTGGCACGCAGCCTCCGACGCTTTTGTGCTTGAGTCAAATCCAACTTCTGAGGATCTGCGCATCTGGGGTATCAACTGGTTCGCAGCCTATATGGAGGCTTGATCTTTTGACATCCAGCAAACTTCTAAGGGCGGATCACGAATGCTTGTGCACTGCTAGTGCACTGCTAGAATTGTACTTGTAGAAAATAGAGATTGATAGTACACGGCATCTTTTTGTTATCTCTCACATAAGCTGACAGCTCAGCACCATGCTCGAGTTGGAGCTACTTATACAACGGTGTCCTTTGGGAGTTCAGGTTGTCAATCGGACCTTTCATATGGTACATCCAATAGTTTGGAAAGTGTTACCAGCATGGAAATCATACAGCACACATGGCGGAACAAGTGCGTAGCGATAGGAAGCTGAGTCTTCGGCTAAGTCCGCCAGTAGTGTTCGTTTCACTTCTTTCTGAAAAGGAGAATGCATTGTCTTCGGAAGAAAGTACCAAGCTACTAAGCTCTTCATACTTTTCCGTTTCCAAGGGGAAAAATTGACATCCCTCGAAACTTAGCTGGGGTGAAGAAGCAGGCTCGAAATCTTCCAAGAGTTCAAATGAGAATTCCTCCTCGTCACCTAGGGAAGGAACATCTTGAGAATCAAACACTTTGCGAGTGACTGGATGGTTGAAAGTATTCTCCTTCACCCCAGAGGAGCTCTTGCGGCTTCGAGAGTGAGCAGTCTTCACTGGTGTACGCCGATCACTCTTCTTTGAAACTGAACTGGACCCGGACTTCCTGGCCCTTTGTCGTCGCAAGAACCGACACAAGGCAGGCTTACCCTTAATGAAGTTCTTGTGGAAATAGGCACCTTTCTCGGGTCCATTAGCAGTCACTCGTTCAAAACCCCATAGGTTCACTGATTAATGCAACTCATCGAAGTCAGATCACGACAGCAAAGCAAATAGAAAGAAATCCCCACGATGACTTACGTTGCCTTTGGTATGATTTATATTTGCTTTGCTTGAAGTAATCAGGGAGAATTGATTCTACAAATTCAGCGACAATGTGGACTTTGAAGGCTTTCCCATTGGGTAGCCATGAGACGATATGTGATTTTCCATCGCGTTCGCAGTCATCCAACATTTCATGGAGTCGGTATGGGAACAAGATGTTTCCTTGTTGAGATGTCTTTGAGTAATCAATCATTGTGGGGACAGGCTTCTGAGATGTTACTTCCAAAACGAGTGGTTTGTTGGCTTAGTTGGTGTTCCCAATTGCGCGTCCACAAATTTGTGGGGATTGGATGCCGTTTTCCTCCCTCGGATGGCCTTTGGGTGGTACGAGTAGGCTTCCGTTCTCTGGGGTATCCTCCACCAACACCACCAACAAGGATCGCGAACTGCGACCTCAGAACCCTACTTCTTCCGGGGCGACAAGTGACGCTCCAGCTTGGACCCGATACAATTAACAACAGAGGAGAAACGATTTTACGTTTACCCAAGATTATCCGAAAGATCCATATTTCTGCTTTGATTCTCTCTGCTGCTTTGGGAGTTCGACAAGGAACATTGACACGATCACGAACTTCCGCCCTGCTGCAAGTGCAAGATACCCCAAACCGCCGGTAGCAGTACTGTGGCACCAGTGCTGTACTACCGTTAGGACAAGCACTACAAAATGCATGTATTGAAACCCAACTGCCTACATAGGTTTAGAAGGATGGATCTCCTCCCTTTCATCAATCACTCGGGGTACCGGGTGTTAGGAAACACATACATGCTGGTAACCAAAGTAGGTACAAACTATGCTTGTGATCCGAACTCATTTCAGTTGGTCCATTGTCGTCGGAAGTTTTAGCGTAGTACGTTTGTACTACTACCCTTGTCGGTATACCGAACTAAAGTTCTCTTGCAGAGTTCCCATTCCACGCCATACATCAATATGTGCAACAAAGGCAGCTCGATAACTTTTCCTATTCCCGACAACACGACAACAACCTACCATGCAATTTTATCGACAGTTCTACGTTTCGGCAGAAAAGGTGAGATTACCAGCTGGTCGAATCATTCCATTGTTTTTCATCAATCAGACATGCCCAATTTGGGATTTCGGCCTTTCTTCTGTAGCGGTACTGCAATAAAGTCCTGTGCTCCATTCTTCGGTGGCAACCACTTAGGGATACTGGCTTAATGCAGCTTCCATGGTGACCAAATCCATTCCAAATAATGTTCTTTGTGCCAATCTCGTATTAAAGGAACGCAGATTCACGACACATTGTGCTTCACAGTTTGCTTTCAACCCGAAGGGTAAACAGCGAGACAGAAGGTTGCTTGTCAACCTCCGCAAGCGCCCACAGGATGGTCCCGGGCGGGTACAGGAGACTTTGTGCTATGCAACAACAGGAGACCTCAAGTTTCCGGCTGGATAGTTCAGTATTCTATCTTATGCACCTATCAAGACAGCCGAAAAGGCCGTGGCAAAACGGTTGTGTTTTGTAATCAAATGGGGTTGTGCATCCAGCGCTGTTGACGTCTTTGTTGTATTGGCGCTCTGGCTAACATCCGCTATTGTTATCAACGATAGGTACATCCATGTATGTCGACGTTTGAAGAGGAAGAAACATTATCATCATGAGATGGATCGCATGAGACGTATGACCAACGGGGGTTGTTCGCAACACCCTCCAAACTCTACTGGCTAACAGCAAGGAATTTTCTTAAGGTGCCAGGAAAACAGTGTGATATAATATTATGTACAATCTATGTTTGTCAATTTTTGTATGTAGTAGGGGCTTGCTACCCGATAATGTATCTAGACCTCCGATGTTGTGCCGATTCCATCGTCCAACCCGCCTAGTAGCCATCTGGAAGAAAAAGCAAAGAACGCGCAAGGTCAGGATTGGCAATTCCCATGGCAAACGACTCAAAGCACAATGCCTAGAAAGATTCTCTCGAGGATTTCGTATGCTCAGATATGCCTGAATATTCAGTTCACTCAAAGGAAGGGTGACTTCCTCAGATGTCTCTATCTACTTTTTTGAACTTGTGAAGTATCCTCATAGCGTACGACGATAATCCTTGGAACCAAATCAATCTTCTCCAACATCCATGTACAACACTCATATGCAAACAAAAAGAATACCATAGTTCACTCACCTTGATACCTAGTCGCGGTAGCTCAACTGGATGTCTTGTCCTTTTTGGACTGGCGAAAGATGTCATGAGCCTCCTCCCATGCCTTGAGAAATGAGGACTGGGATGCTGTCGGCTCTGTTGTCGATTTCATTTCTGGGAAGCACAAGAGAGGTCGCTTCCACCAAATGAATATCCCTTGCATGGGAACAGCCTTGTAGAGAGAAACCAGTACAAACCGTGTTTGTTGTGGATCCACCTCTACCGTCCAATCGGTATTCCCTTCCGATGCACCATCATCATCCTCTTGAGCCCAATGAATGGGATGAGGCAATTCTTCATTCAAGATTGTGAGATTCTCTGTCGCGGCGGACCGGCATGAAATTTGCAACCGAGGTGAAGTCCCTCCTCCTGTCGCACAGTGACGATCCTGATAGGAGGAAACATTCTGGAGAAAGACTTGAGCCACTTTTTCATTGGAAAAGAGCTCCAATCGAATTTGTACCGAATATCGATCCTGGGACCAAACCAAGCGACGGGGTTTGTCCGCATGAAGAGTAACAAGGCTGCCACCTCGGTCCGTCCAAGCGGGTGGAACAGACGTAGGATTGGATGTGACTGAAGTTGTCTCCGTGAGAGAAGGTTTCACTGGAACGGCATTGAACGTATCAGGACTACTAACTACACTCGCACTATTCACCGCGTCCTTTGACGTCGCAGACTCTTCCAACATGGAGGGCTCGACCAGAACCTTGCTGCCATTGCCACCTCCAAACGAGACGCGGCTTGGACCATTCAACGTGGTGACTTGCGGAGTATTGTTGGACGTTCCTAAAGTATCATTTTGTCCTTCATCGTCACTGCTGCTATACTCATCCAGATTGTCCCATTTGGAATAATCAATGGGCATGCCCCAACCACCTCAACAACAACAACAACAACAACAACAGGGATGTGGATGTCGTTGTGTCGTACGCGTATCGTACCGTCGTACTAAAATGCAAAGATTTTGGCTTGGGTTGTTGTGCCTGTGGGTGGCCCTCCGAGGTCGGTACGAGGTCCAATTGCCCCAGCTGACGATTGTCGGGATGACGCATCCACGTCACAAGAGGAAACAGATGAGCTCAGTACCCTCTGCTGTTGTCCAATGAAAACAAGGAATCTCATTCTACACTTCAAGTTCGGGTCCACAACAAGCATGGATTTTATACGTTCTGGGAGAATCGAATATCCCTGCTTCCCATCTTTCGACAGCAGTATTCGGGAAACCGCTATCGTACATAGCAAAGAGAAGTCCGTGGAGCCTCAACGTCTCGCGGAGTTTCCAATAAAATATATACGTTCTTGAAGATATAGTTTATTCCAGACGGGGTTACCATATGTCAAACAAGAATCTCAGTCCTCGCGCAGGAGCTACGGTGGGTGCTGCGACCAGTGCGTACACAGTAGGAAAATCGCCTTTTTGGTATGATTCTCACGGGGGATTTGGTCCCTTGCCCTTCCCTCGCTACTCACTACTGCTGGTAGTGGGCGAGGCAGCAGGCCGATTGCTTGGGGGAACGACTACGTCACATTTTCGGTGGTGGAAGTGAGACGGACGGCAACAACACTTCCCTACTTGCATCGTAGACACGCACAACAGCTACATTGGAAAAAGGAACTTTGTACTTGTTGAAAGAGCTTGACACACTCCAGAGACAGAGGGGTATGTACATTTTCTTGGTTGACCAATAGACAAAAAAGAGGTTCAGTACTGTGCTTGTGTGTACTTGTAAATTGACTAGAAATAGACGAAGGCAACAACAACAACAACAACAACAACATGACACATTCCAAGTTTTACAAGCTGATGCGGACGCTCAGCAAGCCTTCCAAAGTCGCGTCGACTTTGGACTGGAAGCGACATTCGGGAGCCACTTTGTTGAGTCTCAACATCCACACCAACCGCATTGGGATTGCTGTTGCTTCTCACCCTTCCTTGGGCGCAACAACTTGTCTGGAACTCGAGCCCATGCGATTCGCGGATGACCATATCACGATTGACAAGTCTTGTCTCGATCGCCTGCATGACATTATGGATGACTACAAGGTGTGTGGGATTGTGGTCTCTTGGCCTTTGCAGTCTGACACGGGTCGCATGGGAGCTGCCTGTGGCCGTGTCTTGTATGCACTGGAAGAAATCATGGACAAGAGCTCTCAAGCTGCCAACAAGAACATTGTTCTGTCTCCCAACCGACCGTTGTGTCTTTGGGACTGCGGCCACATTATGCCCAAGCATCGATCCAACCCACGAACCAATGTAGATTCCTTTGGACGTTGTGCTCGTTTTGTCAACACTAGCACCAACAGTGAGTATCGGGCTAGTAAAGAGCAGTACCATGAGGATGAACTAACGGTGGTCCAACAAGTTTGGAACGATTTTTGCAAGGCCCATTGGCCTGATCTTGTCGCCAAGGCGAAACCTACCCAAGAAACCGCAGCCAAGGCTACAACCGTCACGGCGTATGGTACGTTCGCTTTTCTATTCTTTTGTTCTTTCATTCTATTTTCCAACTGTTCTGTTCTAACGTATTTACGTATTTACGTATTTACTCCTATTGTAGGTTCTGCTCCCAAAAAGGTCAAGCGATCCCTTGTCCGAATGGGTCGGTGAAACATTGGAATATTGTCGTCTACTCACCGTAGTTCGATATCATCCATTGCTGGGGGGACAACCGACCACAACCCACCTGCATGTCGAAATAGAGAAACCAATAGAGAAGCGTGCGCACACGCTTTTGAGAAATCCATGAGGAACAAGATGCTGTTGTTCGAACCATTTTTGTTCCTAGTCAACCAATATGTTCTTATGATTGCGATAGTTCCTGAAACAACATTAGGATCCTTGTTGCACTTGTTAAGGTTTAGGTCTACTATTGTTATCCTACTACCGGTAGGTAGTGAAAGCGAAAAAATGGGATTGATGGCAGTCGTGACACGCAGGACATCCAAAATGTCACATCTAGTGCAGGTGGTGGTGGAATGCAATCCAATGCGAATGCGAATCAAACATTCTTGTTGGAGGGAGCAGCTTCTTGGCTTGTTTCAGCAAACCAACAAGCAACAATACAACGAATCGTTTGTGGTACCGGTAGTTTGCAGAAGACTAAAATAATGTGGCTGTAAAAGATTACAATAATACAGACACCTCGCTCGTGTATAGGTACTATCTATGGATACAATCAATGTGTATACATACATACCCATCGCGCCTCGGAGGTGGCACACACCCACAACAACCAGTTGTGGCTCCATTACTTTATTAGCATCGTAGTAGTACGAGTAGCATACGGCTCTTGTGCCTCTTGCCCATCCAAAAGTACAACCACTACCCATCATCCTACACAAGAACAACAGTTTCTTGGTGGATACACAACACAATGAGTTCGGATAAGATGGAAACAGAACCATCCGAAGAAAAGACCCAGGACGCTGAGGCAGCTGTGGTGGAAGAAGGCAAGGCCGACGCCGAGACTTCCAATGCTACGACTACTACAGCTACAGCTGCTCCTGCGAATACTGCTGCTGCTGCCGCTCCGGATGATGAAAGTACCAATGCTACTCGCTCCAAAAAGAGACCCCGCAGTCCTTCCGAACCCGGTGATGCTGCTGTCATGACTGCTGTCTCAGCGGCATCGGCGGCTGCCGCTGCTCAGCTCTCTGCCACCATGGGTTGGAGTGGCCTGTACTCTCTTCTGAGTGCTTCGGCCTTGTCCACATCCACCAATTTGCCTACGTTGGAACAAGTCCGACAAACGGCACAGAAATACGTCTCGGACTCTCCCCCTCATGTACACTTGTCCAAAACGGATTCGGCACCCCAACTCAAAATCATCGATGACCATCGTTTGCAACTCAAGGGTGGGCTTCGAGGGTACCGTATGAGTCGAGCTTCGCACGGGATGAGTCAGGGACATTACTATTTTGAAGTGTGGGTGTTGGATCCACCCAAGGTGTCCGAGATTGTCCAAGCCTTGCCATCCAATGTGCGCATGGGAACCAAGTTGCAGCAACAAGTGCAACAGGCGTTGGATGCCGAAAAAGAAGGCAAGGATCCGGATCCTGCTGGATTTGGTGCCCATGTGCGTCTTGGTATTTCCAACCGTACCGGAGATTTGCAGGCTCCTGTGGGATATGACAAGTGGAGTTATGCGATTCGTGATATTGGTGGAGCTAGAATTCATGCCAGTCAACGGGAGGATCACTGGGGTGGTCAGTCCTTTGGGCCAGGTGATGTCATTGGTGTGGATGTGTGTTTGTTCCCTCCCATCGAATCCCACAATGGAACCACCCATCCCACCAATGGAACTGGTGCTGCCGACGTCACCATGGAGGATGCGGCTACGGCTTCCGATCATCCGGAAACTCCACGCAATGTCATTCGATTTTTCAAAAATGGACAACCCATGGGGGAAGTCCTCGTTTCCAAACACAAAAAAGAGGCTTCTCCTGCCTTTTTTATTCCTGACGGAGTCTATTATCCTGCTGTATCCTTGTACATGGGTGCTTCTGTGGAACTCAATCCTGGTCCTCATTTTGTGTATCCGCCGAAGAAAACCTCGACACCAGGAATGAAACTCAAGCCCGTGTCGGACCTTTGTCCTCAACCCATGTCGGTGGAAGATGCAGTGGCCAAAGTTCAGAAAGAAAAGGCCTTTCGCAAACCGGAAATGTTGCAGAAATTTCAAGAGTTGGTCCAAACCGAAGTCCAAGTCCAGTTGGGTGCGTATGCTTCCTATCGACAACGGCATGTGCAACAGGTCATGGAGCAGCGCAAGAAACGTGGTGTCAAGGCAGACGATTTGGAACAAGACGCGTTCTACAAAGAAGGTTGAAGGAGGTTTCTTGTATTGCTGGTACGCAGTTGACGCTTGTAGTCTTCTTCCGGGGGAGGTGTCTTAACTTGTGATTAAAGTGGAGTTAGCGTTTTATCCGGCTACAGTTTGCCGTCCCCGATGAGTTTAAGAGGCTTGTAGAGACTTTCTAGCTTTCCAGAGTTTGGCACATTCCTTCATGACCTCTGGCTGGGACACTTTGGGGTTGCGCTCTCCACTTGCCTTTCTCGCTTCCATCAAGCGTCTACGAACACTCGCCGATTGCTCTTTTACAAATAGATTGTATCCAGAAAGTTCAGTTGGTTTTTTGACAGTCGGAGCTTTGCTTCCATTCTTTCCGGAAATGTCTACTTCCACCAGTTTACTGCGACATCGCCCACAACAATGTCGCTTGGGGTCCACTGAACGACTGTGTCGCTTCACTATGAACGTACAGCCAGGCGCAGTACAAGCCCAAGCATACTTGAAATGAATCTCATAATCGTGGGTTGTGGTTACTTTCATACCTGGAATCCGCCTCATGGCACATTTTGCCCACTTTTTGAAACAATCTCCATGAGGTGGCTTGCTGACACCGTCCACCAACCAAGCTGCTGCATGTACCATTTCGTGGAGCAATGTAGATTGAAGGCGCTCTTCACTGTCCAAAACTTTGGAGCTGAGCTCGATTGTCGCTTTACGATCTGGCACAGCATCCGGCCCAAATGCTTGATAGGACTTCCGGAGACGTGTCAACCCAGCCGTAGTTCGAAGTTTGTTAGACCAAGTGATATCGACTCCAGTCAAGGCTCCATCAAACGCTTTTTGATTGTAGTAGCTGAAAAATTGTAAGGATAATTGAACTCGATCCTTCTTGAAGCTTTGACCTGTCTTTCCCTTGGCTTTCATTGTGTTCGGGTGCTGGTTTTCGTCTGTGTAGTCAAGATCGCTCTTGGAGGTGTTGCAAAATTTCTTGTGAATCATCCCATTCAGAGACAGTTCATCCGGAGAATCAAAGCTAGCCTCACTACTATCTGATTTCAGCACGTACTCGTCACTGCTTTCGTCGGATGACTCTACCAAGTAGGTTTGTTTGGGGGCTCTTCTTGGTCGAGTGCGACCAGTGCGAGAAGTCTGGCTTGCAGAGGGTTCCTCGTCTTCATCAGATGAATCTACCACGATCCTTCTTCGGTTTGGGGTAGGACGAACCACTGGCCCTTCGTCAAAGCTGTCATCGTCCTCACTGTCAGAAACTCCAACGATAGATTGGGCATCTACGCCATCTCCCTGTTCAACACCGAAGTCCGACGCGGGTTCAGTTTGACTAGCTTCGTCTTCAGCGCTATAGTTTGTTTCATCATATGTCTGGTTCGCCTTTACAGCCTTGTCCGAGTCGCATGTTTGCTCGCTTGGGGATGTGGCTGCTGGGGGAGTGAGGTCTTCGCGATGATGATCCTGAGATTCGAGCTCCTCATTGTTGTCGAGTTTGGGAGACACTACCAGGTATGAGAGATCCATGTGAAAACCCGAGCTTGCGGAAGATTGCGAAGAAGGAGACATGTGGTCAATCAACTCTTTTCTGTTGTTTTGAGTGTCGGTCGGAGTGAACTGTGGATTTGGTTGTGGCGAGAACAGCTGTTCGTGAGCCACCTCAATCTGTTCTCGCCTTGGAGGTGGTGTATGAGGAGTACCATCAATATCACTTTGGTATGGTTGAGCACTTGCAAATGATTGGGATGTTTCGTTTTCGTACGAGTAAGTAGCATGGGTTGGTGCATGCTGCTGGTCCTTTTCATTTTTTGACACAGGAGTCCTCTTGGTTTCTGGTGAAGTGGAAACCACGATTGTGCGGGGCAATGTTTCTTGGACATTGTACTTTTCCATTCCGTCTGACTCTGGAGTTACCTGGTTCTGAGGAGTATTTTCGTCATTCCCATTATTATATGACGTTGCTTTTTCATCCTGTTCTACACCATTCGACTGAAAATGGTTCTGATGATATCTAGGGGGGTTGGCATCCCCAAAACCAAAATTGCCAAAAGTTTCCTGGAAACCTTCGGCCAGAGGTGTACTGGGACCAGTATAGGATTCTTCGTCCTCAGAATATTGTGGAGCCTCAAACTCCTCTTCAGTCTCGGTCGTTTGTGAATCATCGTGGTCATTGTCACGTGGAGATGGATTCTCCCACTCAAGGACAGGGTCGACACAGTCATTACAGCCGCAATCCTTATCCTTAGAGTGGACTTGGAAGGACATCGGCTGGCCGGATTGAATAGCGAGTAGAAAATCCTCTGTGGGAGCAGTGACAGCTTGCTCCTCAATTATTTTTCTCCACATGTCTCCATATTTTGGCAGAAAATCCTCCTCAAATCGTCTCTGAATATCCTCCACATTCTCATCATCCAAGGAATCATCCATTGTGGCACTGTCGTTGCTTTCAATTCACTCTGTATAGTTGTTGATAGTGCTCCCCGTTCAAGGCAGCAGGGGCACCATACAAATTGTGAGAACCAAATTCCGTTGGAATGGGTAACGTTCAAACTACCAGCGACTAGTGAGTCAACGTCACATCGAGTCCTGCTAACTCATGATTACCTCGACTAAAACCAATCCAACTCCATCGTTTCACGAGTGCCAAATCCAAACAAGCGTCAAGCTTTCAACCCCTACAGCTGGTTCCATGACCTTTGTCAACGATTCCATTCGAGAGGTGACCGCAGGGGCCTTGGCTGGCGCTACAACGAAAACTCTCGTTGCACCGTTGGATCGTCTAAAGTTGGTTGTTCAACTGCATGGCTCTTTGGATTCCAAGTTGGAACATGCTTATCAAGGTCCCTGGAAAGCTCTTACTCGTATCGTGCAAGAAGAAGGGTTCTTTGCACTATGGCGGGGGAACATGCAAACCGTGTCGATCCAAGGTGGTACCTCGGCCCTCAATTTCTGTAAGATTAGACAAACCATGCGAATCTTGTACGAGCGAGCGCAATATGTTCCCTCACTCATTCTTTTCTTTCATCTATCCAAAAGTGTTTATGGATTGGTATAAAAAGATTGCTTCCCAAATGGTCGCAGAAGACCAACGATTTGCAAAATCCTTCGTGTCGGGAGCCTTGGCTGGGGCAAGTGCCATTACGGTTTTCTACCCCATTGGCTTGATTCGCACCCAACTTGCCTTGGATGTGGGAAAGGAAACTCGAAAGTTTCCCAATGGGATGCGCGATGTTATTCGATATTCGGTCCAAACAAACGGAGTTTCTAGTTTATTTCAAGGATATACGGTCGCCTTGGCTAGCGTGTCCCTCTACCGAATGGTATATTTGGGTGGTTATGACTACATCAAGGCAGAGTTGGCAACACAGCGACAACTGCATGACGTCAAGGAACTTCCATGGTTGCAACGCTTTGCGATCGCTCAGGGAGTCAGCATGCTGGCATCGACAATCCACTATCCACTCGATTCAGTCCGACGACGATTGATGGTGCAATCGGACGCTAAAGTACAACGATATCGCAACGGTTACGATTGTTTCGTTCAAATTTACCAGCAAGAAGGAGTCAAGGGATACTTTCGCGGACTAGGAACCAACTATGTGCGAAGTGTCGGCGCAGCGCTGGTTCTTGTGAGCTACGATTGGTTCAAGGCACTCATGACACAACATGAAAAATAATGAACAGAGAGATCTTTGTCTTGATCCTCCTAGAAAGTATGCCCCTCTGGAGTTTTTGTTTGGGTGTTCTAGACTTGTGTTGTAATTGTGTAGTCATTGTGTTGTCCAAAAACTGTAGTACGTACTGCATCATCATCTCATGTTGTCCTCGTTGTCAGTGGTGTAGTAGGTAGCCGTACTACCGTTGGTACATCATACCCACAGTGTCCTCCAGGACGGACATTGGGAGTCATCGTTACCTACAAATCACCTTAACCTGGAGCGATGGGAGCCTGGAGGGAGCTATCTGTATGTAGATTTACTACTGAAACCACGGTATATCGGATATGTCCAGGATCGTGGATCGAACCAACTTGTGACTCATCATGGATGGATGGATCATCGAATCAACGAACGAAATCGTTGGGGACAAAAATCCGGATTCGGGACGTTGAATTTGGAAGATCCCTAGTTGTTGTACTACCTACCTAGTACCATAGACTTTACTGAAAAGAACCTGCACCATGACAACCCAACAAAAGCTAGACCCTCTCCGGGAATTCCTTGATGCTGTCGTTACCCGTATCGAAGCTTTGGAAGTCCATTGTGGAATTGCCACCAAGACTGGTGGAGCTGCGCCAGCTCCTGCAATGCAAAAGACTCCGTCGGTTCGGCATCTCGCTGGAACAGGTATGTGTCACGATGTGAACAAAACGATGTGTTTCCATTTTTGCCATCATCGCATTGATTGATTACATCCTTTAATTATTTGTTGACTCATGTGTTGTTGTTGTCCTGTAGGCGATGCTCCCAGCTTGAAGGCTTTTGACAAGTTCATGAATACAACGGTCTACAAGTTGTCTGACACTTGTGATTCTTTGGATGGCACCAAGGATCTTGGAAAGCTTTTGTCTGAAACCTTTGAGGGTATGCGTTATGTCATTCTTCTTGCTTCCAAGTCCAAGCAACCCGCTGACATGACTGAGCTCCACGCTCACCTCAAGCCCATTTCCGATGTTGTGACGAAGATTCGGGCTTTGCGATTGAGCCGTGATTATGACAACCACTTGAAGGCTGTCATGGAAATGCTTGCTTGCGTTTCCTGGGTCACTTGTCAGGCCCCTGCGCAACTCCCTGCTCCATTCGTCAAGGAGTGCGTTGGATCGAGTGACTTTTGGAGCAACCGAATCCGAAAGGAGTTCAAAGGAAAGGAAGGAGAGGTTGCCGAGAACCAACTTGCATTTTGTGATGGTTTAAAGAATCTCTTGAATGAGTTGGCTGCCTACATTACCGAACATCACAAGACGGGCTTGACGTTTAACCCCAAGGGAGTCAGTCTCGCCGAAGCTGCCATTCGTCTCTCTGACAGCCCACTTTCCGATGCCGCCGCTGCTGCCAGCCGTCAACAAGACCAAAAATCCAACAAGAGAGCCTCTCTTATGGGGAACACTGTCAAGGGAGGAAATGTTGCTGGTATGATGGCAGAATTGGCTGGACGTCGTTCCGGCGACGGTTCTTCGGCCGCTACTGGATTGAAGAAGGTGAGTATTTGTGATTTTTGTTTTGGCTAGCAACCACCACTACTTGGAACTCATAGTGCTTTGATGTGCTGCACAGGTCACTAAGGATATGCAAACTTGGCGCAAGGAGTTCAAGGAACCTGGAAAGTCCAAGCCTGCCCCCGTCGTTGTTGCTCCACCTGCTGCCAAGAAGGAAGAGAAAAAGAAAAAGAAGGGATTGCCTATCTTGGAGTACCAAGAGCGTGGAACCAAGTGGGTCATTGAAAACCAGGATAAGGAATCTGCCGGGCCAAGTGGAGTTCTCACTGTTGATGTCTCCGATCCTAAGCAACAAGTTTATATTTTCAATTGCGAGAACGTCACCGTCAAGATCAATGGAAACAAACTCAAGTCTGTCATTGTGGATACCTGTACCAAGGTCAATGTCGTGTTTGAGACTATTATCAGCGGTTGTGAGTTGGTAAACAGCAAGAGAATCGCAGTCCAATCCGATGGCGTCTGTCCCGTTTTCACCATTGACAAAACGGTCGGTGTCACTGTTTGGCTCAGTGAGGCCAGTACCAAGGTGTCGTCTTTCACTACCAGCATGAGTTCTGAGATGAATGTGAACATCCCCGAAGGTGACGACAGAAAGGAAATGCCTATTCCCGAACAGTTTGTTCATAAACTCACTGGAGGAAGCTTGTCCAGTGAAGTATCTGACCTATACCATTAGGAGTCTAGTAGCTCGCGCTCGTCATTATTTCTGTATAGGATTTATTTTCAAAATTATGGGGCGGCACTGTATGTCTTTTGTCAATTATGCATTACCCGTTCCCCATGGTTGGACCACTGGTTGCCTACTGTAGTGTAGCACCAAACGGTGGTCGCATAATGTGTTCCAGCAGGACTGCCTTGTCATGCGTGATGCCATGCTCATCACAATCATCTACAAAATGAACCATGACAAAGCTACCCCCGCCACTGACTTTTCTGGCTGTTTGGACAATCGACGCTTGATAAAAGGCGGTCGTATCTGGATAGACGGCATACACCGTATCACCCTGTCGAAGATTCTTGATACCTTCCAAAATAACCACTTGATTTTCCGGAAGATTGAAAACTAAAGCCACAAAGAAGGAAGTGTGCAGTGAGTATGATTGATTCCAAAAATGAAACATACGGACATAACAGGACATGAAGTATACTCACTCTTGTTACTTTCCACATCCTCATCGGCCAGTTTGTACATTCCTGTTCGAGCATCGTAGGACATTACCTTTGCAAGAATCCAATCCGGCGAACCAGGAATTACCTGCACAGCTGCCAGATCATCTGGTTTGGCCGCTCCAGGTGCCTGAAAGTCTCCGGCAGTTTGTAAAATCCCCTTCATGTCCTCGACATCTGCTTCGAGACGTTTGCAAATGTTATCAATCAATGTGTACGTTTGTTGTGCGATCGCCACTTTTTCCTCGGCATATTGCAATGCATCCTCTTGTGCATTTTCGATGTATTTCAGTGTTTCTGGCTCTCGCACAAACGCTGTCAATTCTTCGGTTGTCGGAACCACTGCCGGTCGATCCTCGGCGTCCCCCAACACCCGAACCTTGGTTCCATCTTCCACCACTTCAAGATTCCCAATCTTTTGTTCTACCCGCTGCATATATTCGTCCTGTAGAAACACCATTTCATCCAACATTTCTCTACGTCGTCGATAGCCACAACCCGATGAGTCAAGCGTGTTCTCGTACATGCACAACGACAGTGTTTCAATCAACCACTTACTTGGCGGATTGATCCAAGTCCTTCATGAGTTCTAAATTTCTTCTAACTTCTGCCGGCATTGTGGCGATGTGTTCTATGAAGGATTCTAGGTAGGTAACGTCGCTTCGGCCCATTGTACTCGTAGACGTTGTTGTCAATGTGAAAAAGAATCTCAGTTGTGGCAAGCCAGGTACTGCATGGTGGCTGTGGTTTTGGCAAGCGTAGGTTATCATCTACTTTATGGATACCTACCATGTGTACATATACACAGCGAACTACACCAAGAAAGAATAGCACATGACGATAATATAGAAAACTAAGCTTTTTACTGCATAGTGACGACAGCACTCAGTAAGAGGCGCGTCGCTGGTACACAGCGGAACCACAAATATATTGATTGTTGACAAACAAGGCAATAATCCCCCATCATCTCGATGTTGCTTATGCTTCATAGAGGGCAGTTGCATTGGCCCGACGTTCATTGAGCTGACGCTTGAAATCGGATTCAGTTTGACGAGCACGAGAGAAATGTTCGAGGAGATCTTTGGTTGGCTTTTTCCACATATCAAGCCGAGTTGTGTCTTCCGAAAAAGATGAAACGACGGAATAATTGTCGTCGAATGCATGAACGGCACGAGGAATGTCGCCTCGGTGCCCCTCTGGTGTATATTCCTCTTCCTTGGCCTTGATCTTCGCTTCGACTGCCCTGGTATCCACATTATGATGACGGCGGAAGAGCATAGAAGCCATGATCGCGTTGTTGGGGAGCCCCATAGGCTTGTTGTAAGACGTTGTGGAAGCAGTCTCTTCGTCGTGAGCCCCAAGCTCTTCCAAATCAGGTACTCGGTGAGGTTTGGGGAAATCCATAGAACGGCTTTCAATGGACCTTTCTAGGATGGATCCACTCTGTAAGGATCTGGCACTTGTCATTTGAAGGTGATTGGAAAGCAGGCTGCTTGCAGTAGATGAGTGGCTGTGTCGCTCCTTGACAGCAGCTGGGAAGCTCCGAATTCCCATTGGTCGGTCGGCAGCCTCGCGAGGTTCCTCCAAATGACTCTGAATATCGGCGTCTTCCTCCATTGCAAAGTCTTCTGGAATGGAGCGATTGCACGAATATAGCGCATTTGATTCCATCTTCCAGCTGTTTTCTTTGCTTTCTCTGGCTGCTGTATTCTTCTTGTCATTTGCATTGTTCCTGTATCTGTCAGTGCCGCTAGACATGGACTGGGCTTCAACCCCGAACATTCCAGATGCTGTTCCAAAAGCCTCTCGGAAAAGAGTACTTGTATCATTGGATGCCTTTTCCGGCTCTTGCAGTTGCTTCGAAAATGCGGGGGCCGATCGCTCTTCCCAGGCATCTGATCGACCATCAATGGCTTGAAACTCTTTGAAACCGCGACCCAAACCATCGCCTGTCCCAAGTGATGTCGGCTCCACGACTGAACCGAACATGTCCTTCTTGGTAGTATGGAAATCAGGAATAGTAGCCTTCAAGTCATCAACGGTGTCAAACCAAGATTCTGTGCTGTTGCTAGTTGCTTCAAACGAACCTTTCGCCTTCGTCTTGGTTTCAAGAGATTCAATACTAGCGGCAGACTTCTTTGCGGACGCTTGTCCTGCCGGAAAGTTAGGCGACCAAGCACTATCGAAAGTCCCACCGGTGCTTTGTTGAAGTTCTTCCGTGAGCTGGATTGACTGCCGACCGGATGTTGTGCCCCAATTGTGCTTTTTCATCATAGTTCCCTTCGCCGGCTCGTTCTTGACAGCTTTGAACTGAGGTGGGACATCAATTTGACTCCGAGCTGCGCGTGCTTGGTTGGAATGAAAATCCACCGCGAATCCTCCGAATGCATCCACTTTAGCCGTAGTTTTCCATGCCTTTGGTGCAGGAGCGTTGAAAGATGGGGCTGACTGTGGGAAGCCAGTTTCCATGAGATTGTCGGGAGAAGTGTCCACAAAGCTATCAAAACCATCTACTGGTCGATTTTCATCTCCATGATCACTCTCGAAGCAAGACCATTCAGGCTGTAGTTTGTTGCCCTCACGTGACGTCTTGTCTACGTCAAACGGTTTCGCTTTCTTGTGCGAAGAACGAGTGTTCCGGGGGGCGTTCAATGGACTGAGGGGAGTACGATCGAAGCCCATTGGTCCATAAGGGAAAGTGGGTTCATTGGAAGTTTCGCTATACACAAGAGATTGGGTACTGTTGAGTCTTTGGGGTAGCTCTTTTCTTAGACTCTCGGCCCCGACAGGGTCGAATCTCCGCACGGACTCGGCACTTTCTGGTCTTTCACAAGACTGAGCTTCAGTTGCAATGTCAGTTCTCAAGTCAAAGAAGAAACTAGATTTTTCAGGATTGGGCGAAGCCACCTTGCTGGCGGAGAATGGAGAGAATGGCTTCATCGTTTGACGTGCTTGATCCTTTTTTTGGATTTGAGTTCCTTTGCTGGTAAAACCCAAACTCATCAGACTGTTTTCCTCCAGGCTTTCAGCCTCTTCTTGTTGATCGAACTGAGAGTCCTGGTCCGGATACAGAACTGGAAGTATTACCGTCGACTCCTTGTCTTCATCAGGCGTGAACTGATGGAACATATTCCTTGGATTTACGTTTTCAATAGAATCGCTAGACACAGCACTCGATAGTTGTGCTGACATTGCAGCCATACGTTCCAAGTTTGTCCGAGTAAGTCGCGCTGTATTTTTGGGGAAGAATTCAGATGGGTCACTGTTGACGGTGTTGAAAGCTGTGTGATCTGTAGTGCTTGAGGCCTTAGATCGGTACGTGTGACGAGACAATGATTCATCGACCGAATCGTCACTCTTTCCAAATGGCTCAAAGTGGAATCCCCTAGAAAGGACCGGATCCTTTGGATTTTGTTCGGGTTTTTCAATCGAAGTCTTTCGTCTCTTGGAGATTATTTTCCCACCCCGATTGTTGGCTTGATCGCGAGATGATGGCTTTATGGCAATCGTTGTCAAGTCGCGTTTTCTATTCATTGTATTCGCCATCGCTTCTTTTTTCTTGTGAAAGGAACTCTCTCGCCTATAATCACACGTTTCACTCTCTACCGAGAAGGCTCGATTAATGATATCAAGGCTTTCAGTTTCATCATCGTCACCCAACAGTTTCTCGAACTGCTGCTTCTTCCTGGGCCTCCATTTTCCCTCCTGCGTCTTCTCTTTAGCAGGTGAGAAAATCGATCCAGCGATCTGACGCATGAATCCCTTTTTCTCGTAGGTTGTTTTCTTTCGAGCCATTTTCCTTGATAACGAAGTCAAACTTCTTTGGTATGGCCACAGTCTGCTTGGACTGAAGTGCTTGACTCGCAAAAAGTGACGCCTTCAAAATACACACACAAATAGTTGGTAACGGGTGGTTGTATCAACACTATTCATGAAGATAAAAAAGTCTAAGCACATATATAGTATGCGATGACAGAGGAGGCCTAGTCGTATAAGTCGAATTCGGTATCCTATGTATATCAACATTAGTATACCTGTATAATGCATAACATAAGGTTGGCAAACAGTGCCAAAATTATCAACTCCTTGCACTTCACCAGTGTTAACCTACCAGCAGTGTCATTAATGTCATAACTCATTCTAACAAACCATCGCCGCCATCTTCCGTGAATGCAGTACCCAGTAGCGGAACAAAAATGTACAGTTTGATAGCATTTACAATAGTATTTTACATTTGTTTTTGGCATTAATCGTACACTCCAAGCTGTGGTGGTAGCAGCATAAACCATACGCTTCTTAAGCCGCTGGTGCAGACTGAATTTGTTTCAGAGTAGCACCGATGGCATTGGTGAAGAATCCATCAAAAGCAGATGTTTGGTTTTCTTTATCCACCTCGTTTTCGACTTGGACTACCGCCTCCCAAAGAAGTCCGCACAGTCGTTCAGCATCTCTTGTATTGTTGAGCTTGAATTGAACGTGAGCCAAGTTGTTCATAACCGCAAGCGAAAGGAAACGATCATCGCTGGTTTCCTTACACAGCAAGCAATATGTGTGCTCATAGAGGCGTGCCACCGTGGTAAGTTCCGTCCCATCCCCCGATCCGGTGAGGACCTTCATGTGCTGAGAAAGTGCAAGGTTGTACAGGATTGTGGCTGAAATTCTGTTTACGGAGACATTTCGATCGGTATGAATCATTGCGGGAACCTTGTATACAAGGAAAGAGTGAATATCAGGCGACACAGCATCTGAGGTCCACTCGTCAAACCCTGATGGGTAAGAGTAGAGCGAATCGCACGATGCGTGTTCCCCGTTACAGCTCAAGTCGTCGTCGCCGCTGCGTTGGATGATATCTCTTGTCAGCTTGAGGGCTTGCTTCAAAGCATCAGCTGCCTCGGCAATGCTTCCTTTGCCGAGTAGGGAGGCACCCTTGTTGTTTAGCTGGATTGGGTTTGTAGATGCCATTGCCTGTTGTGCTTGAGTTGTTTTCGCCGAATTTTATAAGAGGCAGTGCTCAGTCTCAATTTAGAATCGATTCCGGAACTTGGATATTATTTTCGGAAGGTGTTGGTGGTACTTCTCTTCTAGCTAGAGAACGAGCACCAGCAGCAGCAGGAAGCAGAAGTTGGCGAATAGAAAGAGGGGTTTAAGCACTGGTTAAATGAATATGGAGACTGGACGTTTTGAGCCAGGTTATTTAAGAAGTGATACATGACGTTCACCAAGACTACGACTATAGTCCTGCCCAAGGAGAAGGAAAAAGTCACTATTACCTATAGAGGATGAAAGAGATTGTACCTGATCTCACGGACATACCTGTTTAGTTTTTCCGATTATAGGCAAGTCTGGGAGAGAGATGCCCTTCAACACCTTGTTGGTGGGAAGGTTCGAACCAAATGTGCCGAAGATGCAACGGCAGTTCCACAAATATTTTCTGATCATGTATGCATGTGTAATTTAGACGTACCATATACTATACTATGTGTAGATATAAATACCACTTCTACACCTTCCCCAGCTACCGGTAGAGTCAGCAATGTGCAATGTGAGATGTTGCACCAACATCATTCATCATCGATCACAAGGTTACTTACTAGTAGGTGCTGTCAATCAGACTCCAGGAGAAGGTGTTAAACCTTACTGTACTTGCACACATTTTGTGAATTGTTTTCGTTTCTTGGTAGGTATTATAGTACATGGTACAAAATTTCTTGGGACAAACTTCTGCCTTTCTGTGAGCAGTTGTGGTACGCAGCAATTGCAATTGTGTATCACCACTACATCATGTGATGTCTGATGCCAACATGTTGGAAGTACCACGAGCATGGTTTGGCAGGGCTTTCTACACCTACTTGTACATCAGTTCAGATTCTCCGGTTTCTCCGGTAAAAAGGTGAGAAGTAGAAGGGCAATAATAAGCAATAAACCAACATGGTGGGGTCGTCGGTTGTCCGGTGCGGCGGTGGTGGTAGGTGGTGGTGATTTGGAAGTACTACTCTCTAGAGCAACGTCAGCCACATTTCCATCTTCCACATAGTGATCTCAAAGAAGCTACGCATAATTAATATAAATACTCGTAAAGTAATATGCCTCAAGACAAAAATGGATCACTAATTGTTCATATACTAGTTGTTCCATCAAGAACTTGGCCCTGTTACGTTACACACACCCGTAAAGTGCCGCGTGCCGCCAGAACTTTGTACTGTTGTTGTGTGAGTTCGTGGAAACGTCGAGTGTCTTCCTACGAGTACTACTTGTACAGTCCAGAACAGTACTCGTAGCAGTTCCAGTACTACTTCAGCAAAAACAATTAAGCCCTCCTCCTCGGGTGATTGCTATTCTTGCAGAAAGCGTGGCCCTTCCAAACTTCCAATGTTGATTCGGCATCAGAATGAAAACAAAAACGCGAAAGGTCCATACCTTGCGCAATAAACAATCAACAAAAATGTTCTGAAGTAGTAGTACTGCCAGCTGCTTGGAAGTTGGGGTAGGTGCTGCGAACCACCAAGAAGGACAATACCGGACTAACTCGTAGTAGTTGCCAAAAAAAACATGCTCTGATGCACCAAGATGAAAACTCCGGAATCACTACTAGAGAACGCAGTTATTACGTTGTACTACTACTCACCGAACAACATACCATGCAGGAGAAGACATTGGGAGCTAAGAGGTACTACTAGTCGTTGTACAATACAGGAGGAGGATCCATGAACGACATTCCGTTACTATAACGAGGAGCCAGGAAGGGGGTACGAGTAGCGTTGGTTCTCGACAACTAGTGCGAAAGGCTAGGTTCTACTACAAAACGGAAGATGATAACACTAAACCAGAAACATAGTAGGTTTTCAATACAAACTCGTGGTTTGAAGAAGATCATTATCATCATGCGTTGCTTTTGTTGCAGCAGTCGTACTAGTACCGGTAGGTAAGTAGCCATACCAAAAGCTACTTGGTACGAAACTCATCACTATTTCTTCTAGTCACGACTCACTACTCGCACCGGTAGTACTATTACTACTGTACTCTACTTTGGCCGTCCTACGTCCTACTACTACTACTAGACCTATGTGTTGTTGTTCTTCCTGCAGCAGTCGTAGACAAGTGTTCTACTACTATCTCTTACTGAAGCAGCAATAATACTACATCATTGTTTCGTCAAGGGCAGTACACCAACAAAAAACTCTAAGGTGATACTCTGGTGAACTTTCTCCTCACCATAACGGGTGGAGTTAACTACCGGTAGTGTGGACTACAAGAAGACGAAGAAGAAGGGGCAGTCGTGCCTGGTCGTCGACTCAGCACCAGCACTGAAGAAAAGATCTTGAAAGGAGGGTAAGTTCAATTGATTCGAAAGAACAAGAATCAGGGTGTTTCACCAACACGAACTTTTCTCAAGGGGACTTCCGAGAAATTCTCCTGGTCATGGTCGAACTTCGAACGTCTGCATAAATTTTTTGAGTGAGGGTGACCCAGTCTTGATCCAGACGACTCCATATGCACGACTCAGGATATCTCCTGGCGACCAAGTGACACTGCCAGAAAAATAGTTTATGTTCATGCCCTATCACGAATATAATATACCAAAAATTAGTACATCAAATTTCCACTCGCCACATCACAACAGCGCGTACGGGATCAATAAGGTCAATTTGCTCTCTACGGTACCGTAGTAAGCCCAACATCAATATCAGAGTTCCGAGTCCGGAAAGCTGCTCTAACACCACCAACTACAGCAACACCAGCAAGCGATTTGTTGTGTCGTGGCACGGAACTTGCCAACAGTTGAACAACTACATTGTGATCACTTAGCCGGATCCAACACAACAATAACAAAGCAACAGCTACACTTGACACAGTGTTCATTTCAAAGAGCTGAGAAATTGTACATGAGGAGAAAGGAAAGTCTCCAATTTCTTTAAGTATATCTCCGGAAGCAGCAACTAGTAACATGCCGGCGGAGAATGGGAACGACCATGCCGTCGGCAATGGAAGGCCGAACCCCTCGGGGCCTCAACAAGAACGGAACGTGGGGTGGGGGCGCTGGGGCTGGGGTAACAAGACAAACGCTAATGTGACTCCCTCCACGGACTCAACTTCAGCACCTCTTTCCTCGGGTCATTCCAAACCCTCCGATTCGGCAGAAAAATCGGGACGTCTGGGTGGAATAGGCAGCCTATTTGGCGGCGGTGGCGGTGGTAGCGACACCCCTACTCAACCACGCTCGGTCGCTGACACATCTCAAGAATCCAATTCACGACATCGCAACACCCCCACGGCTCCCTCCAAAACCTCAACCTCCTCTGAGACGATACCACCCATGGGCAAGGAAGAAGCGTTTCTCTTGGAAATGCAAGAAAAGCGGAAGTTTTCTGACTCGACAGAGGGTGATATAGGGGAGTTTGACAATGAACGGTTGACAGCATTGCAGGGGGATGTTTATGCAGCAATTTTGTTAGAGCGACAGTTGAATGGAGAAGAATTGTCTGCAGAAGAACTAGAAGATTTGGATTATTTTTTTGAGCGCCAAGAAGATGAATTCAACCTCATCCTCCAGCAAAAAGATGATGGAGAGGAAGTTGACGAGGATCGATTGTACCACCTCGATCTCCGCATGAAACAACGCGATGGTGAAGAACTCACCGAAGATGAGCTGTTGGACCTGCAACTCCTCGATGAAGGGAGACAACAACAACTTGAAGACCTAGAGGAACTCCAGGATTTGATACAAGCTAAGGAGGCGGGTGAACGAATAGATGACAACAGGCTATACGAGCTGAACCTTTTGGATCGGAAGCGACGCAAATGTGCCCTGACCACGAGGGAGCTCCGAGACTTGGATGTCCTGGAACGGAAACGTGTAGACTTGTCGCTGGATCTTGAGGAATACCAAGATCTCGTTGACGACAAGGAGCATGGAGGTGTCGTGGACGAAGAAAGGTTCTACGTTTTGGGATTGGTCCACAAGAAACACAATAATGAGACCTTGTCGGATGAAGAGTTGGATGACCTTGCAGAGTATGAGTTTGCCCGCAAACAAACATATCTTGAGCAAGCAGAAATCTCTCAACTGCTAGAGTGCAAAGAAGCAGGGAAGCAGTATGACGAGGAGAGACTGCTAATCCTTGAATTGCTCCAACAGGAGCGTCAAGGCAAGCCTATCAGTGATGATGACATGCGTATTCTCGAAAACCATAGACTAGTCGCAAAGCAAAAGCAGGAAGACGTTCGAATACTGGATGAACTGTTGGACAAGAAATTGGCGGGTGAACCATTCGACGAGGACTTGCTCCGAAACCTGGATTTACTCGACAAGCATCAAGACGGCGTGGACCTGAGTCAGGAAGACCTGCGAGCTCTGGATAATTTCCAGGCAAAGAGACGCCGTGACCGAAACGATCTTGTGGAGCTGAATGATTTGCTGCGAAAGAAAGATCGCGGGGAAGCCATTTCAGAGGATCGATTATATGAGCTCGACCTTCGTCGCAGAAGAAACGAAGGTGAAGACTTGACAGATGACGAGTGGTTGGATTTGAAATACTTCGACGAAGCCAATGCCGCTGAAACCGCCGATCTCACAGATGACGCGGGGACCCAAGACTCAAATTATCCTGCCAGCGAAGAAGGGGACGATTTCGAGTTGAAATCACAAGAAGCCCGGGATGCAGAAATGTTGAAGCTCGAACTCCAAAAAGAGGGGCTACCATCGGTTGTCAAGTTTCGAGATACGGATCATTACAGCAGCTCTCACTTCAGTGTGGTGAGTATTGGAGAAGACTCCTACATCCAGGACTTGCAGTCCCAGAAAGATCGTAGAGAGGATGAACGCCACGAGGAAGCTCTGGAGGAAGCCCATGAATTGTATCAGATAGCTCTGAGAGAGAAGAAGTTGAAAGGTGATGAAAAACTCTTCATGATGATATTCGACCAGATCTTGAAGGAGAAACGCGAAAGTTCAGAAGCTGCCGATAGAGAACGAGATGAATTTATTCAGCGCGAAATCCACTTAGCTGAACTTCGGCAAAAGAAACAGCATGATGTTGATACTGAAATGCTCCCAGAGATCGTCGACGAGGAATACACCGGGAACGCACAACCAGCAGAGGTCATAGAAGGACTACCCACCCAACTGTCCTTTCGGAGTCTGGATAGTAGTCTTGAGGGGACCCAAGACGAGCATCTTGAGTTAGACGAGTTGAATGATTTATACGATCGTCAAGACCGAGGAGAAGAGATAGATATTGAAAGGCTGTATGAGCTCGAGCTCTTTGATCGCTATCGTCAGGGTGAAGAGCTTAATGAAGCGGAACTCAAAGATCTCAGTTGGTTCAAGAAGTTACGAGTTACTCGGAAACGGTGTCTCCGAGAATATGCGCACCTTGTCAAAGAGGAGGGGAATGGACATGAAATCAATAGAGAGCGTTTTTACTATCTCACATTGGTTGACAAGAAAGCGAGCAAACTTACGTTGAGCCCGACAGAATCTGACGATCTGGATCGTTTCTTTCAGGAAGAAGTTACACAAACACAGAGGAATAGGGCAAAGTCCAATGTCACAAGAGGGGAGCAAGCGGCCTTGTATGCTGCAAGGGAGAATTCAGAAAAACAAGGCCATGAAGAAGAGAATAGTCACATTGAACTGGTTGAAGCGGAACGACTAAGAATAGAAAATCAGGAAAAGCAACGACTGGAGGAAGAGCGCATTGAAGCGGAACGAATCGAGGCTGAGCGACTGGAATCAGAAAGACTGGAAAAGGAGCGGTTGGAGGCAGAACGTATTGAAGCGGAACGAATCGAGGCTGAGCGACTGGAATCAGAAAGACTGGAAAAGGAGCGGTTGGAGGCAGAACGTATTGAAGCGGAACGAATCGAGGGTGGGCGACTGGGAAAACAAAGGATGGAAGCCACTCAAATGGAGTCCGATACAGTTTCAGAAGAACCCGTTGGTAAGTCGGTGGACACAAATCGAACACGGCACATTCGCGAGTTGTCTGAGGAAGAGCTAGACGAGTTATACGCTATGTACGACAAACAAGACAATGGAGATGATTTTGATGAAGGTCGATTGTACGAGTTGGAACTCTTTGATCGCTATAACCAGGGTGAAATACTCAATGATATCGAATTGCAAGATATTGAATTTTTTCAACGCAGATTCGATCTGTACGACCGTCTGCTGGTGGAATACGAAGATCTGATGACTTCCCGGGATACTGGTGAAAACATCGATGAGGACCGCCTATTCTTCCTTGAATTGGTTACTCGCCAGCAACTGGGTGAAGAGCTTTCTGAGTTGGACCTTCAAGACATCGAAGATTTCATCGCTGCTGAAGAAGCGCTTCAGCAAGATGCCGAACCTGAAGGCACAAATACCAACATACTGGAAGATACACACAAGGAGCTGCAACGAAACGAAACCGGAAGGCTAGAAACAGAGCGAGTCACGGCGGAACAGATTGAAGCAGAACGACTTGACCATGAAGCAGAGCGCCTTGAGGATGAGAGGCTTGAGTCGGAACGCGAAGCGGCAGAGTTTCTTGAGATGGAACGATTGGAAAGCGAACGACTTGAGGCTGAGAGGGCTGAAGCGGAACGGGTGGAAACAGAAAGGCTGGAAACAGAAAGGCTGGAGACAGAGCGGCTGGAGACAGAAAGGCTTGAAGCAGAGTGCCTTGAGGCTGAGAGGCTTGAGTCGGAACGCGAAGCGGCAGAGTTGCTTGAGATGGAACGATTGGAAAGTGAACGGCTTGAGGCTGAGAGGGCTGAAGAGGAACGGGTGGAAACAGAAAGGCTTGAAGCAGAGCGCCTTGAAGCTGAGAGGCTTGAGTCGGAACGCGAAGCGGCAGAGTTGCTTGAGATGGAACGATTGGAAAGTGAACGACTTGAGGCTGAGAGGGATGAAGCGGAACGGGTGGAAACAGAAAGGCTGGAGACAGAAAGGCTTGAAGCAGAGCGCCTTGAGGCTGAGAGGCTTGAGTCGGAACGCGAAGCGGCAGAGTTGCTTGAGATGGAACGATTGGAAAGTGAACGGCTTGAGGCTGAGAGGGCTGAAGAGGAACGGGTGGAAACAGAAAGGCTTGAAGCAGAGCGCCTTGAAGCTGAGAGGCTTGAGTCGGAACGCGAAGCGGCAGAGTTGCTTGAGATGGAACGATTGGAAAGTGAACGGCTTGAGGCTGAGAGGGATGAAGCGGAACGGGTGGAAATGGAAAGGCTGGATATAGAGCGGCTTGAGTCGGAACGCGAAGCGGCAGAGTTGCTTGAGATGGAACGATTGGAAAGTGAACGGCTTGAGGCTGAGAGGGCTGAAGAGGAACGGGTGGAAATGGAAAGGCTGGATATAGAGCGGCTTGAGTCGGAACGCGAAGCGGCAGAGTTGCTTGAGATGGAACGATTGGAAAGTGAACGGCTTGAGGCTGAGAGGGATGAAGCGGAACGGGTGGAAATGGAAAGGCTGGATATAGAGCGGCTTGAGTCGGAACGCGAAGCGGCAGAGTTGCTTGAGATGGAACGATTGGAAAGTGAAGCAGAACTGGTGGAGACGGATATACCGGAGACAGAACGGCTTGAAGCAGAAGTTGAGGTTGAGAGACTAGAAGCGGAATGCGTAGAGACGGAAGCGTTTGCACTTGAACAGTCCGAAGCAGAGGAGTTTGTGGCTATAATGGAGAACATCCAGGGTTCCGAAAAACTCCAGGACGCAGAACTGGAAGGTGAACGACTCGAGAGTGACAGAATGATAGCAGAATGCACCGATGGTTTTGCGCCGTGCCTGAACCAAGCAGATACAGAACAGATCCAATTGGAGCCAAATGAAGATGAGGTTTTGCTGGATAGATCAGACGCTGTGAAGAGCGAAACAGATCAAGCTGGATCTATTCGTGAACTTTCTGAGGAGGAACTAGATGAGTTATACGCCTTGTACGACAAGCAGGACAACGACGAAGAGGTCGACGATGACCGTTTGTACGAGCTGGAGCTTTTTGACCGATACAAGCAGGGTGAAACTCTGAACGACATGGAGCGGGAAGATCTTGAGTTGTTCCAACGACGTTACGAGTTGTGTAGCGGCCTGCTGGTCGAATATGCAGAAATGGTGGAGGCGCGGGCTTCTGGTGAAAGCATTGACGAAGACCGCTTTGTGTCTCTTGGGATTGTGAATCGGAGAAGGCATGGTGAGGAGCTTTCTGATTTGGACCTCCAAGGTTTGGAAGACTTTCTTTCTTTGGAGGAAGCTAAGGAACTACGGGATGCGGGGGAGATCAGGCTCCGTGATGAACCCAGCTTGAATGGCAACCTCGCGGACACAAACTGCACTGAAGATGTACCTTCGGCGTTGAATTCCCATGACGTTAAGGCGCGAGAGACAGGACTCGTGTCAGATGAACTATGCCAAATGGAACAACTTATAAATGAAAGTGTGGAAGCTAAGAAGCTTGATGTTGGAGGGTTCGAAGCAGAATTTGAGGCACCAGAGTTGATAGATGTTGCTTCCTTGAAAAACGAACCACCCACTGAATGGCCAGCTGCAGCAGCTGCAGAATCTCTGCCGTTTGAAGAAACCTCGCAAAATGAGAAACTTGATGTTGAGGAGAAAGCATCGGAAAATGTCGAAAAGATAGTGAAGGAACGACTGCAAATGGAAAATGAGCATTTTGAGTCAGAACCTTTAGAAACACAACGGCTCAAAGCTGATACTTCCATTCCAGACCTTTTCAATCATGAAAATCATCAGTCGGGACAAGCGTCGGAGGGTGAACAGTTCAAGACTGAGAGATCAAATACTGCAAGTTTCAATTCTGACATGCTTGAGATGGAGCTGTCAGGGAAAAACCATCTTGAAACCGAGGGGCAGTTCTCGGGGGGAATAAGCACGGAAAAACTCGAGCTCGAAACTTCAGAGGAGGTTCTGGCTGGAGAAATGGTTGATAGTTTGCCAGTACAATCTACTGAGTTTCGAAGCCGTGAGGGTCAGCATACTGACACAGAGAACCATGCAAAGGTTGTGTCAGTAAGGAACCAGACCAGACCTTTTCGAGAACTTTCTGAGGAGGAACTAGATGAATTGTACGCCATATACGATAAGCAGGACAACGGTGAAGAGGTCGACGATGGCCGTTTGTATGAGCTGGAGCTTTTTGACCGATACAAGCAGGGTGAAACTCTGAACGAAATGGAACAGGAAGATCTTGAGTTCTTCCAACGCCGGTACGATTTGTGTGCCAGTCTACTGATCGAATACGGGGAAATGGTGGCGGCGCGAGATTCTGGTGCAATCGTGGATGAGGATCGATTGTTTTTCCTAGATATTGTGGACCGAAAAAAGCATGGCGAAGTGCTTTCTGATTTGGACCTCCAAGATTTGGAAGACTTTCTAACGTCAGAGGAAACAAAGGAACTAGAAGCGTCGGAGTATGAGAGCGCTGATATCACCACGTCACCGACAAAGGAGCAGAGTGATACCCCACCTGGTACTGGACAAGAGAGTATGGATGTTGGGTCTTTTGGTGGCGCAGAGGAGCCAGTTGAAAACAAAGATGAGTTTGTTGCACAAGACGGTGATGATGACTTCGAACAGAGACAAATCGAACTCGCCGTCCAGGCGGCCCGCGAAGAAGAGACAAAGCGCAAGGAAGAAGCCAATTCTTCGGAGGAACAAAAGCGTTTTCTGGGATGGGGCGCCACGCTCTTTGGGTTTGGGGTCAAGGATGTAACCAAACCAATACCTGATGATGTCGTCAAGACAGATGAAAACAGCGATGTCTCGGAGTTGCCGACGGGTTCTGAGAAGCGTGGAATGAGAAGTTCAGAAAGTGAGCGAGCCTGTAAGAGCAAACAGTCGATAGAATTTGGAAAGGTGCACGGAGGCGACGGCATCCGGGAAGGACAAGAACTTGCAATTGAAGAAGTTTCCATGGGCCGCGGAAGGGTGGAACTGAAGCAAAATGAAACTGCAAATCTCGACATCAATCATGCTGGAGGACAAAACGAGGCAAGCGTTCATGAAGCAGAAAATCATGAGAAGCCAGATCAAGCGACCCAGCTGGCGACAACTGCAAGTGAAGGATCACACAGGGAGAAAGATGAGGAAAGTGACACTTCAGTAGAAAGGGTGGATTCAAAAGTGCCATCTCCTGAAGTCAGAAGCGAGGAAAGTAGTGATACTCTCGTTATTCCGTTCCCACGATATGAAAGAGATGAAAATGCCAGACAGGAGTTTTCTGTGGGAGCTATGGATCAAACTGGGGCAGAAGAGTTGGAACTAGAGCCAATCGAATCGAAGGCACTGGAGAATGGACCAGACGAATCAGCGGGGGAGCATGACAAGGCTAGAACTATTCGAGAACTTTCTGAGGAGGAACTAGATGAATTGTACGCCATATACGATAAGCAGGACAACGGTGAAGAGGTCGACGATGGCCGTTTGTATGAGCTGGAGCTTTTTGACCGATACAAGCAGGGTGAAACTCTGAACGAAATGGAACAGGAAGATCTTGAGTTCTTCCAACGCCGGTACGATTTGTGTGCCAGTCTACTGATCGAATACGGGGAAATGGTGGCGGCGCGAGATTCTGGTGCAATCGTGGATGAGGATCGATTGTTTTTCCTAGATATTGTGGACCGAAAAAAGCATGGCGAAGTGCTTTCTGATTTGGACCTCCAAGATTTGGAAGACTTTCTAACGTCAGAGGAAACAAAGGAACTAGATACTTCGGATGAATCAAAAGAACGGCAAACCAGAAGCTTGCATGATGCTGGAATTGTCAATGGCATTGCTATCGCAGGTGTGGTAGAAGGTTCCGACGATCCACGTCAAAAGGCAACAGATGTACGAGAGTCTCATGAGGTTCATGGCATGGACAAGGTACTCGAGATGCCGACCCACACAGAATCACACAGTGTCACGCAAGTTGGAGATGAGAAACAGAGTGCGATGGGGTCGGAAGAGCTGTACGAGACAAGCCTTGTTGAGAGATTCCGGCGTGGGGAAAGTTTGAACGCAGATGAACTCTTCGAGCTGAAGGCATTCTCACGGAAAAGACAAGGGCTTTCGCTAAGTTTGGACGAAAGTTCACAACTTCTTCGGCTGAGGACAATGAGGATAGTTGAAAATCTTTCTGAAGGGGATTTCCTAAGTACACTTGATCAGTTGCGTAGCGACAGAGAGAGCGGGCAACCCGTTGACGAAGACCTGCTGTATGAGCTAGGCTTGTTTGAATCACAACTGAATGGTTCCATACTAACGGGTGCGGAACTTTCCGAGCTTGAAATATACTCACGTCGTCGAGCTAACTGCAAAGTTTCAGAAGAAGATATTCAAACACTGGAGGCGCTGAAGCAGCGCAGGTTGAATTGGAAGCTTGACGAAGAAGAACTCAAGTGCATTAGGGAGGTCAAGGCCAATGGCGAAAGTGTTGATGAAGACCGGCTGTATGAACTTGAACTCAGAGAACGCCAGTATCAGGGTTCGGAAATGTCAGATAGGGAGATTTATGAACTTTCTCTGTTTGATCGCCTCCAAAGCGGCGAGGAACTAAATTCAAATGAGATTGAAGATATTGAAATGTTCCGTATTGAGAGACTCCATTTGAGGTTGCAGGCAGAACTGCAACATATTCGTGTTGAGGGGGTTCACGTTGAACCTCGTGAACTCTACGAGCTGGAGCTGTTTGAGAAGCGACTACGTCAGGAAACATTGTCTGCCGAAGAAAGTCGCCTATTATTCCTAGTTGAGAAACAAAAACTGGGCGACTTCTTGAGCGATTTGGAACAGGACGAGGTTGAAGTGCTTCTCCGTCTACTTGGACCCAAGCAAAAAACTGAGGTGTACATGATGGATGAGTTTGATCGTGAGTATCGAAAAGAGCTGATCAGAACAAAGAGTGGGGAAGGTTCTTTGGATGCAGATGAGCAGTTTGAATTGGACCTCCTCAACCGAGCAGTGGATGGTGATCTTTTTGATGTGACCGAACTGGATGAATTGGAGAGTCTTCGCGAGAGTCGCGACGTTCGGCGTGACGAAAAAGTTCAACTGAAACACCTTCGTGTTTTAAGAGAGCAAGAAGAAGAGTACGATGTATCTTTGCTTCACGAATTGGAATTACGAGAGAAAAAGAGAAATCGCTTGCCGCTTGACGACGACGATAAGTATGAACTTGAATTGTATGACAAGGTCAGGGCTGGGGAGGAGTTGGGGCAGGATGAATTAGATGAGCTTGACTTGATCCGAAGACAACGTGAACTCCGTGAATTAGACGAGAAAGACTTGGCAGATTTGTTAGCACGGAAATCTCGGGGGGAAGATATAGACGAGGATCTCCTTTATGAGTTGCAGCTTTTTGACAAGTTCAGAAAAGGCGGTGCTCTTACAAAAGAGGAGAACTTCGAACTCGACATGTTTGAGAAAAGAAGAGAGGGGCATCCTTTAACTGATGAAGAATGTCAAGAGTTGACTGTCCTTAAGAAGTTTCGCGAAGAGACGGCGGCACAGGCACTGCAAATCCAGCAATTGAAATCACGAAGAGAGAGTGGCGACCTGATTGACGGTGACTTGCTACATGAATTAGAGCTGTTCTTCAAGCAGCGTATGGGTGAAAATTTGAACGCTGACGAACAGGAGGAGATCGGGTTACTCGAAAAGCGTCGTTCTGGGATCGAGCTCAGCGAATCAGAACTCGATAAACTTGCTATTTTGAAACAGTCGCGATTCCGGAAACCACACATTGAACTCGAGGAGGTCGTGGTCGATACAGATCCGGAAGTTGCTTACATTCGACTGCAGAGACGTCGTATTCAGAAAGGAGAACGACTCCACAAGAATGAGTTGACGGAACTCGCATTATTGGAACGACTAAGGGGCGGTGAAGAGCTATCTTCGGACGAATTAGCCGAGCTAGAAATTCTGAAGCAGGAGCGGATGAAAGCCAACCGAGGTAAAGATGACCTTGGTTGGCATTCGGGTGGCGATGATGACTCTTCGGACAACGATCGAATTGCCCGTAGACTTGAGAGGCGGAAAAGACAAGAACAAAAGAAGCAAAGGCAAGAAGAAAGGCGTCAACGTAGAGAGCAGCAGAGGATTCGAAGGGAGGAACGACTGCAAGCGGCTAAGAAGGAGCCAGAAAAACGAATGCGAAAAAAGAAACGACCCACTCCAGCTAAGGCACCTGTCACTTCGAAAGAGTCGGTTTCTAGCTCGGAAAAGGTCGAAACCATAGATGTACCCGCTCCTCCAATTCCTCCCGAGCAGCCACCCAAGCTTCCGCCCTCCAAACCAGAGGCGGGAAAGGGTCGAATGTTCGGAGGTTTCTTCGGTCGGAAATCGAAGAAAGAGCTCGAGTTGGAAGAAGCCAGACGTCGCCAAGAAGAGCTTATTAAAGAGCAATTGTTGGCAATGCAACTAGAGGCAGAAGTCGCAGCTATGGAGAAGGAGAAAGAAATGCAAGAAATTCTTGTACAAGAAGCGATTGAGAGCAAAAGTAGAGCGGATGTTTCAGTGTCTTCCTGGGAGACTGACACATCCTTCGAAGTGGACGCGGTTGATACTGCGAGTGTCCCATTGTCAACCGATGTGTCCGAGACAAGCTCGGAATACTTCTCCGAATCAGATTCAAGCGTAGACACAGTTAGAACCGAACATTTCTCAGAAGCAAAACGATCTTGGGGTGGTCAAGGCGCGTCACAGGCAGCCTCGACGAGACAAAGTATCGAACGTCATTTTTCCAGCAGTGTAGCTGGTTCTGCCGGGAGTACCAAACTCACAGACAGGAAAACTTCTACCGCTGCTGTCAGTATACCTTCCACAGATCACAAGACCCCCGAATCTACAGAAAGCAATGGGCCGCTGTTCCCACCTGGCCAAATTGTAGTCCCTGAGGACAAACCTGCTGTTCCTGACATGGAGGTATTGTCTCACGATTCTTTATCTTTCGCAGATCAACCTGATAAAGAAACCGGTGAGATCGCAACAGCTGACAAGACTTCAGTCGACACGGAAGCTCGCGAGGAAAGGCGGCGACGAAGCTCCGAAGCCAGAAAAAAGAACAAGTCCTTGTCGCTTTCTGCACACTTGAGGCGTCAAAAGAGACAGCAAAAGCGAAAAGAGAAGAAAAAGTCAATCAGCAAGTACGGAGATGAACTCAGCTTGGGAACAGTGGGCCTTCAAAGTGACAAAATTCGCCCTGAGTTGCCGAGGTCACCCAAACCCACCAATGACAATGTTTTTGGGCAAGGGCCAGATGGTGCCCAGTCACTAAAGCCGTGGCAGACTTCAGGTGCGAAGATGAAAATGCAATTCTTCGGAGGACTTAGCTCGCCTTCCCCCAGCTCGGACCAGGAAAAGCCAAAAGCGTCAGATTTCTTTGAAGATAATCAGCATATTTTCGAACGATCAATTTTCAACTTTGACACTTCATTTCCACAAAAACCTGAAGGTGGCCTCCAGTCTGATGGTGAAGCGTTGCCTGTGGTCCAGGAAGACGACTCTGCGGGAAGCGACTCTGGAGAGAAATCGCTGGATGAATCTCATGCGCATAGCGAGTTCGACGACTCGAACAACCTCATGGAGTCCTTGGCTAGCGTTGGCTTTGAACCGGACCAACCATTTGCACTGTTTGGTTTGCATGGTATTGAAAGCAAGCTGCAAAGCAAATTGCGTGACAAGGAAGAAGAGTTCAACACGACTTGGGACACGATCGAGCCCGACAAGGCCGTAGCCGCTCAAATGAACCAACGAAGAATGATGCGAATTCGAGACCGAGTTACCACTGATGAAACCAAGAAACGTAGGAAGGCAACTATTGAGACTCCCAGACTGTTCTTGTTTGAAGGCGAAAAGGTGAAGAAGAAGAAAAAGAAGAGAAAGGAACGAAGGAAGCAGAAAAAGTTGGATAACACGTTCTCGAAGGAATTTCGCAAGGCCATGCGCGAAATTTTTGACTCGGAATCAGAAGAGGAATATGACAAGAAGTTCGGGGAACAGGATGCCGAGCGGCCAAAATCTCATAGATCGATGGCTCGACGGCCAAGTGGCAACTCCTTGTATGATTCGGACGGTCACTCTTCCCATTCCAACCTCTCGGAGGGAGAGCTAGAGGAGGACCCGTTTGAGGACGAATTTTTGAAACGCCTCCGAGAAAGGTCGATGCAACAGGAAGCGAAAGATGCCAAGGAAGCCAAGGACGCATTGGATGAAAAGAAGAGTGAGGACATGGAGAGCGCAAATTCTGGAGATGAAAGCCAAGGCTCTGAAGCCAGTCCAGTTCAGCAACCTGAATTCAAGCGTCAAGATTCTCACCACACTCTACAGGCCAAGCTAGAAGCAAAACAACTGCGAAGGGCACGAAAAAACAAGAGTGGTGGAATCATCGGCGAAAATGTTGATCCCGCCGATGTGTATTCGAAGGAACTGAAGAAGAAGAAGGAACGAACTACTTTTACTATTTCTCAACTCAAAAAGGAAATGGATGACTTGCGAGTGAGTGCTCAGAAGCAAACATTTGACGGGGGCTTTGGGAGTCTTAATGCAAGCTCGGGTTCTTTTGGAAACAGTTCGTTCGGAAATGAGAACCAAAAGCTGGCATCTACACGTAAATCGATGCGGATGGCGGCAAACAAGAGCCCTAAACCAATGGGACCCGGGGTAAACAGCCTACAGGCTCTGAATAAAAACGCAAGACCTGACTTGGGAAATCGCCAAATGTCCTTTGCTACACAAGGAACTAACAACAGCGATCTTGGATTACTTGGTGGTGGCAGAAAGAAATTCGATAATCCTAGGTCCGGTGCAGGATTTGGCGATATTGGTGGAAACTTGGCTACCACGATCGAAGAGGAGGACGACGAAGAAGCCTTTCTCACAGGTAGCAATGGTAGATTTGATGGTAATGACAACTCTGAACGGCCAAACTCACAACAGTCTGGCAAGTTCAACTCGCGCTTCTCTGGTGTTGGAGGGTTTGGTGCAAGGCTTTCTACCTTTGGTGTCGGCCTCCCATCCCCAGGTGGATTCCTTGGAGGGGGAGGCCACTCTCCTGCCCGGCCTAAAAAGGGTCTCAGTGGAGGAGTTGGCTTCCAAGAGCCTTTACCTGTACCAGAAATGCAAGATGATGATTCCAAAAGGAAACGAACGTTTGGCGTGGGCAAATTTGCTGGCAACCTGAAAAAGTCTTTCAAGGGATTTTCATTGAAACGTAGGAATGCCTCATCGCAAGACTTTGGTGGTATGCTAGATGATGATGACGACGAAATGGAAGGGGGACTCCTTGGATAGTCAAGAAAGATACCAAGGAGCAATTGACTGTGAATAGGAACCTAAACTCATAGAATAGACTGGTTTGCTTGCAACAATTTACAAGTAGCAACTAAAGTAGTACCGTACTTCACCCAGCTGGTCATTCCCTTCTGCCCGTGACTCTGCGCAAGATTCAGAAGTACGTAGAAATGGTACTGAGTCTACGTCCTTCGACACGGAAGGCAGAGGAACACAACCCAGTTTTGGTCCATTGCCAGAATTCGAAACAAACGCGTAGTTGTACAAGTAATCTGAAAGTCAATCAACATGGGACAAGCAGTTTCCATGGCCGCTGTGTACTGCGTTTGCAGCGCTGGCGCTTCCCTATGCCAGTCCTGCTTTGGAACGACTGCACCGGGAACCACAGGACGAAAGAGGAGCGTGTTGTTGCTTGCTCTGGCAATCGTGTTCGCTCTTTGGTTTCAATATGATGTCGGGCCTGGAATTGTCACCAGAAAAGGCTGGATATGGAAGCTTACCTCTCTTCCTGGGACTGGGAAGTGGGTGTACAACGCATGGTACGAGCCGTGTATCGAGTACCAAGATGACGAGCACTTGTTGGAGCAGTGTGCCGGAAACGCCGGAGTCTACCGACCAACTTTTCTGGCTGCATTGTATTTTGGTGCCAATGCAATTGCTACCAAGATGGCTCCTACTTTGAATAGAGAGGCATGGCCTGCCAAGTATGCCTTGTATTCCTTTGGGCTTTTCCTATCTTTGTTCGTTTCCAGCAACCTGTTCTCAGGATTTCTCTTGTGGATGGTTCGTCTTGGTGCTGCCGTCTTCGTGTTCTTCCAACAAATCATTCTTATTGATGTTGCATACAATTGGAATGACGATTGGGTTGGAAAAGCTGATGAAGCCGATCGCCTTTCCTACGGCTCAGGCAGTGGCTGGCTTCAAGCCATTGTGGGCTTGTGTGTCGCCTTTTACTCCTCTGCTGTAATCGGAATTGGTTTCTTGTACGGAAATTACAGCGATTGCGCTGGCAACACCTGGGTTATCACTTTGACACTCCTTGCCATCTTTGCCATGACAGCCATCCAACTTAGTGGCCAAGAAGGGTCACTTCTGACGAGCAGTGTCATCTCGCTGTACGCCGTCTACCTATGTTTCTCCATTGTGTCCAAGAATCCAAAGCACGAATGCAACCCACGACTTGGAGAAACGGATGTCTGGGGTATTACCACTGGTTTGCTTCTCACCATTGTTAGTATGGTCTGGACCGGTTGGAGTTATTCTGCGGAAGCACGTCTCAATGTAGAGTCAGTCCAATCGGCCAAGGCCATGACACCTGCCAGCAGGCCGTCAGGGGAAGATGGAGTCAACTTGGATGTGCCATTCTTGGCGGCAGAGGACCAACCCACTTCTGGATTGGTCACTGACGAATCTAATGCACCTGAGAGCGCCAGCCTCGACCATGTTTGGAAGCTAAATATTGTTATGGCTTTGATTTCATGCTACACTGCCATGATCTTGACAAACTGGGGAACCCTTAATGGCCTAGACGAACACAACAATGCGGCCAATCCTACGGTGGGACGAATCAACATGGCTATTCTGGGAATTTCTCAGTGGTTGGCGATTTTGCTATATTCTTGGTCTCTCTTGGCCCCGCGAGTCTTCCCTGATCGGGATTTCTCGTGATAATCCTGCCTCTGATGATTCAGCCCTTGTTTGGAATTATGTTTAGCATTCTGTATACCCATTGTCTACTAGTATGAAGCAGTGAGCAATCCACTCAGTGGACAGTTCCAATCCCACCAGTTCATTGACGGAGTTGTACCAAACTATCAAGATATTTATCCAGTCAAAACCGAGTTCGCACCTTTTGTCTTCAGTTGAAATACAAGCCAGTATCGAGTAGTCAGTAGTGTACTAGTAGTAACAAACAACAGGAGGTTGTGATCTGAGAGGTGGCATGATGGGAACCCTTCGCTTTGGTGATGATGTTGTTGTCGACATCAACGTAAGAAGACTGCATGCAATTAGCGTAGAGGTTCAGACTTTTTATCACTTTATCACTTTATTAGTGGCACCGCGAGTCGTGTTGTTGATTCCATTGGAATTGGTGGACCTCCTCCTCCTGGACAATTGCACAACCAGAGACTTGCCCGGAGAATTGGGGCAATACAAGCAGGAAACAAATCCTATATATTTAATCTAGCAGAACCAGATGGTGTCTACAAAATGTACATAAAGAGGAGGTTGCGAAGACATTGACAACAGTCATTTTGATTGAGGTTAATTGTCTATTTAACAATAGGTATGTAAGGTCAAGTTGGAACACCACATCCACTCTTTTCTTTTAGCCTGGAACAAGGAACCACGTAGGCAATCCGTGCCAATACGAGAACAGTGTGGTTCTCGTGGCAAGCACGAAATGAGGCTTTCCAGGCAGCCTATGAGTTCCTGCCCTGCCCTTCAAAGGGAAGCTGCTCATCTCTAGATGAACGAAGGTTCAGAGCAAACGAGGGGTGGTTCGTCAATGCGAAGAGATGGTTTATCAATGTGAAAGACCAGTGGTGCGAAACGATATGCAAAAGGTATGGCTGATCGATTCCAAAGGAACTGACACGATAGGTAGACACCATAGCAGGGTTTGCTTGGTTCAAAGCCCCCTAGTACGGAAGACCACATAGCTGACCAGGGAGTCTTGCATTGATGGTTTTTGAGTTTCTTCCATGAGTAGACAGACGTTCCCCCTTTCGTTCTGGCGGCGTGGGAGACTTGACACAATTGTCGATGGCCACAGTGCTACCCCATCTCCCCCCAGGACTCACTTCCGAAAGGTGATGGGACAGCTGAATCACTTCATGGCGTACCATACCATCGCAGGAGAGTTCACATGGGCTGGCATTCCCCCATCGGTTGGCCCGTTTTGGCATGGCACCTGTAGCTCCAATGTATCTTCTCCTTTGAGCGCGCTTCATGTTCTCTGGAAGTGGTTGTGCATTGTCTGCCAACAAAGTCAAGTCCCCGTGCTCCTGTATCAGACTGCTGATATATACTTGAATCGGTGCCTCTTCTTGCTTCTGCATCATATTGATGTGTTGGAACAATGGTGTCTCGTGGATTTTATGTTGTGAGGCGAAATTGTTTCGAACGAGCGTGCACCCGTCTGCAGTGTTGACAGTGGAAACATGCCGTTGGGCAATACCCACTGTGAAATCATCCGGAAGAAGGCAGATTTTGCCACTCGGGACTATGGGATCGTGAAAGTATAGCCCACCCGAGACACTTAACCCACACACCGGAGGTTTTCTGTGAGGTGCAACGAAGAATGTCTATTTAATGAGGGTCACGCAACAAGGCTATATTATTATGCCCCCTGGATCGAGCCCGACACCTTCTGTCACAGCTGCGCAGGATTCATATATGAGAGACGCAATCCTGTGCAATCTTTTATTCTGCCAATGCCACAAAAAACGCGCCTGTTTAAAAGCGACCACCATGATGGATTGTCCCACCTTCTCATGAGAACATAACTACCGGTACTGTAATAAGCTATAAGGTACTCGTCCTGCTGGTACCAGCACGAGTAGAAGAAGAAAGTGGTCTCGCAGTGGCGAGTACTACCAGTACTGAGATGAGATTCACTGGTCTCCTTTTTTGGAGTGCCAGGGGAAGCGGCACACAATTCAACGTGAGATCCTTCACCACTAATAGATTTCCTTTGAGTTCCTGGCGATTTGACCCCTCCAGGCTCTATCAATGTAGTAGTGTCATGTATTGACATCGACCGCTACCAGCTCTACTAGGTACTAGTTGTAGATGCCTGCACGTTATCTAGCTACCTAGTAATTCAGCTACCAATTCTACTGACAAGACCCCCCAGCCAACAACCAACTTAAAAGCAATCCGTACAACAGGTGCAAGTAATGAATCCAGTTTCACAATCCGTCGACAAGTGTGTAATAACACCGGTGTTAGCCAATGTACACAATTCAAGCGGCACCGTACCAGTAAGCGCATTTCCTTCCAACCGAAGGTTTGTCATGGCTTCCAAGGCACCATATGATGTAGGAACACTTCCACTGAGGTGGTTGGTTTCCAGTCGGAGCTCTGTTAACCCGTGAATGGTTCCGAATTGACCAGACAGCGTACCTTCAAGAGAATTGTTGTACGCCCGGAAAATCTCCAGGTCCTTCAACAAGTTTATCAAGTCGGGGAAAGTACCAGTGATGCGGTTGTTTTGGAGCTCCACCAATTCCAGATCAGAGAGCAAACCCACTTGACGCGGTATGGAACCAGACAGCCGGTTGTCCGCCAATGACAGGAAACCTGCACCAGAAGAGCACAGCGATGAATCAGACGTTGAAAGGTGCAAGAATATTTACATGTCTCAACACAAATTGGATACTTACGCAGGTCACTGGCCTTCCCTATCGAAGTCGGAATCGAAGATACCAAATCATTGTTGGCAAGACTAAGAGCAGTCAAATGCGTCAGACTCAAGAATAGATCCTCGGGGATCTCTCCCGTAAGCCTATTGGAGCTGGCATATAGAATCTCTGTAGAACAAACAAAAATGTGCACCATGAGTCTACCAACCGAGAGGACCACCGGCAATGAACCATACAAGGAAACGAAACGAAACGAAACATACCAAGCTTTACAAGTGCCTGCATTGCAGGTGGGATAGTACCAGTGATATCGTTGTCTGAAAAGCGAAGATCTTCCATGGAGGTCAACTTTGTAAAAGAGTTGGGGATGGTTCCAATGAACTTGTTCCCTTGTAGGTAAAGAGCAACTGTAGAATAACCAAGATGAGTTAGGTGTGCGAGTGAACAAGACCATGCTCGATAGGCAAGACATCACGTACTCAAATAACGAACATTGGACAGGTTGGGAAGAGTGCCCACAAAGCCGTTGTGGGACAAACCCAACTTCCTCAAGCTGGTAAGTCGTGGAAGTCCTGGTGGTAGTGTTCCCGACAAGTGGTTGTGGCTGAGATCAATCTCTCGCAAATTGGAGAAGTGACCCCACTCGTAGGGGATCTCTTCCTCAAAGCTGTTGGAGGAAAGGAACAGATACTTGAGATCGGTCAATGTTTGGAAAGTGGAGGGAAGGGAACCGAGCATGTCGTTGTTGGAAAGATCCAAGGTCAAGAGGCCTGTCAAGGCCTGCAATTCTGAGGGCATGGGCCCCTGCAGGTTGTTGGCTGTGAGGTTGAGAGACGTAACAGTGTCATCCCCAGAGAATCCGGAAAGAGCCAAGCCACATTCTACTCCATACCAGGAACAAATTCCCTCGGAAGTCACCCAATTGTCTGATTTGACCCAATCTCCCTCCAATGTAGTTTGATGTTGCACTCCAGCCGATTGGAAATACAAGACCGCCAGTGCATATCGTTCATAGAAATAGATACTGGTCAATTCGGATTCATCAATACTGGCAAACCAGTCCAACACCATGTAATGAGGCGAATCCTCATCGTCGAGGACCTCCGCGTCGGTAAGGTTGGCTGCCAACACTTTGGCTCGCACGTTAGCTCTTCTAGCCGCATCAACATCAGCAATGGAGTTGTCGTCAGATGAACCAGAGGAACCGGAACTATCGCCTTTGCTTCCACCGGAAATGGAAGAAATTCCTAGAGTCAACAAGAGAATGACCGCAGTAGCTACGGCAACAGGAACAATTCGTTTCATGCCAAAAACACGACAGGTGTTGAACGTCGACATGAAAGCAGCGGTGACAGGATTCAACCTGTTGCGTCTCTTGCTTTCATCGCCCCCTAGTTGGTCGACAGAGAGATTGGTTCGAGTAGTAACAGGAATGTTGTTGGGATTTCCCATGACGGCAGGCTCATCTTCATCGTACAGAAACCGCCTGGCACTTTCCAACGACGCCGATGAGGCAGCAGCATGAGCATCCGAGCGATGCTTGAATTCATCTGCCATTCTTGCTTGTATCACCAGTGAACTCTGCGGCAGAAACTCTCACAACAACAAAACGCCAACAAGTCTTGTTGCCCAAGGAGGAAGTGGTGGCAGAGGTAGTGGTAGTGGTAGTGGTACTACTTGAAGCCTGTGGTTTCTTGCTCGGGGCCTGAAGTAGTCTTCTGCTGTATTCACACGTAGAATCTTGTACCAAATCTTCGTATGTGAGTGTATCCTCACATAATGTCCGTGACCCTTGAATCGTTTCGCGCGATCTTGGATACTCCAGCGGGTCGAAAGGTTTGCTTCTCCTGGAGACATGAGAAAAAGCTAGGAAAGTGTGAACAACCGTAGTTATAGAATGCTGACCTTGCTACTGGAACTGTTCATCCGATAAGGCCAACACAAAGAACTTTTAAGAAACCAACAACATTAGTTTGGATAGTTAATCCCATATCCGTCATAAACCATATCAACGTTTCTCCCTAAAAGCATTGAGAGCAGCATTCGCAAGAAACCTTGCTTTCGCAGTCAGCTGAGAGATGATCCAAATCTTCTCTTTCTACCAGCTTGCAAATTTCAGTCGGCACACTGGTTCCCGACAATTGGTTGTACTCTAGCTTGAGCTCCAGCAACTTTTCGAGATCCCCAATTTCCGTAGGAATACTTCCTGTCAACTTGTTCGATTCGAAACGCAACGTCGTCAAACGATGGCATTCGCCCACTTCGGTCGGGATAGTTCCGGTGAACTCATTATTAGCGAGAGATAGGAACCTCACATCATCCAAGTTGCCAACGTGCGTTGGAATGCTTCCTGTGAGTTTGTTTGCGTGGAGCGTAATGCCTTCCAAATCTTCCAAGGTACCAATGTTGCCACTAAGAGTACCCGAGAACTCGTTGTTATCCAAAGTGACCGTTTCTACACGTGATGGAGCAACATGAGCACGAGATTTTGCAAGTAAAACGCAATATGGATGCGGGATTTCAACACGTACTCAATGAAGTCAAATGCCACAATTTGCCCGGGAGACTTCCGGTAAACTTGTTTTGGTGCAATTGAAGATCCGACAGGCGATAAAGATCATCAAAGATATTGGGGACGGTTCCTACCAACGAGAGGGTGTCCAAATGCAAGACGGCCAAGTTCACCAAATGCTTGAAAGCCTCAGGGAACGTGCCGGTGAACGAGTTCTCATTCAACCGCAAATCTCCTAGCATCGCAACAACAAAGCCGATGGGGGGGGGGGGGGGGGGGGGGGGGGGGGCTGACACGAACCTTCCCACAAGAGGGTGATGTTGCTATCCAAAATCAAACAATACACAGCCAACCAAATCCCGAGAAATAGGGACGACCGCAANAACCGAGGCGTCCGCCGTGTGTGGGGGGGGGGGGGGGGGGGGGGGGGGGGGGGGGGGGGGGGGCATACAGAAACGCTTCAAAAGGAGTAGGAGGTCTTCATTCGACTACGTACGGAGGTTGGTCATGAGAGGAAGCCAGTCAGGAAGTGTGCCACTGAACTTGTTGCTCTCCATATAGAGAGACGCCAAAGATTCGAGGTCGCTGATATCGGGAATCTCTCCAGTAAACGAATTGGACGAGAGCGAGAGGGACCGGATCTGCCTCAAGTTAGCCAGAGTAGTTGGAAGGGATCCATCAAACTGATTGTGCCCAAGGTTGAGTTGAATCAACGAGGGGAGCGTAGTCAAACAGATAGGGAAGGATCCTGTGAGAGCATTCTTGCGAAGGGACAGCGTTTGGACAGTATCGAGATCGGACCATGCTTCAGGGACGGTGCCAGATAGATTGTTGTCCGATAGACTCAAACTTGTGAGCATGTACAACTTGGATATCTCCGAGGGGAGGGTACCTTCCATGTTGTTGCTTTCCAAAACGAAACTCTTGATAATATGGTTGGCGTCATAGGAGGTAATAACTTCTTGGGTTTCTTCGTCTGTGATAGGGTTACACTCAATTCCTGCCCAAGAGCAAATTCCAGCCGGAGTCATCCAATTCTCCTTGTTGGTCCATTCATCAGGATTGGTACTGCTAAAGTAAAACACAGCCAGGACATAGCGATCTAGGAATCCCATGTCGTCTGTATCCACTTGGGCTGTGTCATCGTCGATCAACCATTCAATAGCTGCTCTCTGAGGGGTATCTCCAGAGAAGGTTCCTCTGGATGTAACTCCAGCGTTGATCAAGTAATTCTGTAGCTGTCGTTGATCCCTGGGCACACTTGGAACCACGAGTCGCACGGCATAGAACAAGGCACAGACCCCCACAATGGCCAGTGCCAACTTGGATCCACTATTGACTCCCAACCGCACACAACACATCATTGTTCCCTCACAGAACTTCTGGATCAGGTTGAAAACGGAAGCCCCAATGGGAGACACCCGGCGGTGTTTATCGGAAATAAATTCTTCCGATTCTCCACTGGGAGCAGCATCTCCAAATTCATCCAACCTGCCTCCAGGCTTGGCATCTGCGCGGAACAAACCAGTGATGGATCCTCTAGAAGCAGAAGTACCGGATAGATTGGTGTTTTGGTCGCCTCCCATGGCCATGAGATTGACCGATTGGTCGACGGAAAAGTCGCGAGTGGAAAAGCGGGCACCACTGAGGTTGGTACTTCCACCTCCTCGGGATTTTACTCCCGTACTTTCATCATCGCCCCAAAGATATCCTGGGTTGGACATGATTTTGTTGTTGTTTCGTGTTGGGTATACAAAAACGAGAGATGGATGTTCCAATGGAAGCCTCTACCAACCTCTACTTTCTTGTTGTGCCGGTTGTGGGCAATGGTACTCGTACTCGTTTCTCGTAGCAAAGATTTTGAGGGGGAAATGCCTGTTGGAGGGACATACGTGACGTACTGATACCTACGAGCCCACTACTGCAGATGACCATGGCTATGACTCGATTGATTCCATCATCTCTAGTAATAACGTTTTCTAGTTCTTGTGGTTTTGTGGCGTGCGGAAATGAGGTTTGGTAATATTCCATTCCGAGAGTCCATACTGATCCTCATAGGTGGAGACCGCAAGACTCTCGACTTCCTTCATAGTCTCCGCTCTATCCTTTGCCTCGGCAATGATCCGTTGGAGGCTCCCAAATTCCCAGTACCCCGGATGCATTGGTTGATCCTTGACCAATTCATGGCTAAAGGTAATACAGTCTTTCATGGAGTGAATAAAGGGTCGAACCAACCCGCATGGTTCATCAATCTCACAACAGAAGCTATGTCCGTCGACAGAAAAGAAAGGAATGAAATGGTTGTACCTCCCGGTCGCTAGCGTCCATCCCACCTTGCCAAACCGACTTCCCAAATGTCCAATGAACACTTGTCCATAACTTAATAACCACAAGTCTGCCACTGCACTTTCTCCCAGCCCTGCATGATTCGCATGACCATCTCCTTCCACAAAGCCCGTGTAATGGAACAATTCTCGGGACACATCCAGAACGTGCCATGTGATGGTGCGGAACAAATGGGCATCGGCAAATTCAATTTCCGTCAATACGGACGCGGAATTGTCGGTGGACAAAAACACTTCAATTGGCCGATCAAAGCCTACGATATGTCGGATGCGTTGTAAAGCTCCTAGATAGACTCGTACATCGTAACATTTGCGGAGTCCAGAGGGTTGGGCGTGTGAGAAGATGGGGGATGCCTGTTGGGCATATCCCTCATTGGCATGACCACACGAATCGGCGCGACGAAGATGCATGGAGACTGTCAAGGATTGGGGGTTCATTGGAACTGCCGAGGCGACTCGTTCGGTTCCATTCACGTGCGTCAAAACACGTTGACACACCTGTTGCATGTGGGGTCGGCGGTTGAACAATATTCGGGATATATGAGCATATTGTAACAAATGGTCCATAGCTGGGATGATATCACTGGATGAGAGTTGAGATGGGGGTACTTCACGCTGGAGTTTTGCAGCTCGAAGGTATTCCGTGACATCTTGAATGCGATCATAGGGAATGGGTGCCCCTGAGATGAACGGATCATCCGGCGACACAGACCAAAAGGAATCAGGCTCCTCGTTTTCACTAGTTGCTGTAAAGAAGCAGTGAAACGCCTTCCATTCGTTTTTCATACAAACGGGATAAAAGGTTTCATTCAAGAATATGCTGGCTCCACGGCCGCTCATCACAACCTTTGGTAAACTTCCCACTTCCATCCAATAAAGCCAGGCATCTTGAGATAGATATTGAATACCCTTTCCAACAGGGAGGATACTACCCTTCCATGATATCGATGATGCATAGTCTGATCGCTCTTTCATCGCTCGCCTTGTCTCGAAACCTTGTCGGATGTGATGTTGCGTCTCATGCAATGTTTGTGGAATACATGTCAACGCGTCTAAACAATCTGTCGATAATAGTTCACAACGACAATATTGACGGTTGTTGGGAGAAAACAGTTGAATGGTGGTAGCTGTGACGGGTTCTTGAACTTTACAGGGAGCAGCAGCTACTTCATCATGGTGCCAGGAAGAACCGTCGCCCCCGAGGCCGGCAGAAATGGGGTACTGAAGATTGTGAAAAACCATGGTGAAACATACTCCGAGGAAAAAGAAGCGGATAGCAACATGGTTGGATAAAAAGAAGGAAAAGCTCCTTGATATTGACATGGCTGTGAACACGTGTCTTTTCTTTTTGCTGCAAAAGTGGGTTGGGATGTGTTGGAGGAAGATCGTAAAGCGAGTGGTGGGATGTACAACAACATCTGCTCATCATTCTGCATCCAAGTCCCGTCGAAGGGCCTAACTATTCACTCACAGCGCGCGGATGCGCACGATATTCGTACCAAGGACGGACAAGAGTGGTACGCTGGGAACACGCCACCCGTGCCTCAACGGATGTCTTGTGGGACATGTCCTGAGTCGTCGTCGAACAACAACAACGGGCGGCAGCCTCCGCCGTCGTGGAGTGCGTCTTTGGGGCATGGACAACACTCCAACATTCACACGTTGTTGTACCGAAGGATCCAGGACAGTTCCGTAGTCTCGATTGCCATCTTACTCCTCCAATCCTTATAGATCATGTCTAACTATTCTGAACCCGATTGGGTGAATGCTTCCAATGCAGCTGCAACCACTACAGAGGATGCCAACACCGGGGGCAACATTACTGCCGCGTAAGTCGTGGGGATCCTGGAAGAAGCAGAACCGTTCTTGCGCTCGTTCGTTCACTCACGTGTTGGCTCCTTGTTTGTGAATAGTGCGGCCCCCACAACTACTTCACGCGCTGCTTCTGGTGGAGGCGGCAAAGGTGGTCTTCTATTGATGTGCTTGAGTGGACTTGGTATTGGCTTGGCTGTCATGATGGCCGCGTTGGGAGTCTTGACCATTATTGAAGTAAAGGAATCGGGCGTTGGGGACTTGAGTGAGCCTTTCTTGGCTGCCTACATGGTAATGTTCGCTATCTTGTTGTTCATGTACGAGTTGTTGTGGTGGACGCCTCTTCCCTCCGTCAACAAGGCCATGCGCAAGAACTTTGGATTCATGTACGGACTCCGAGGAAAGGGAGCCTATTTGATTTTCGTCGCCTGCCTTTGTTTTGGACTTGGAAAGGACGCTTCTGTCAAGCAATTGAATTGGGCCACCGGAGTAGCTTTCATGGCTGGGGGTTGCTTGCATTGGTTCATTGTTTGTTTCCACCCAGACTTGGCCGACAAGTACATCGCCCCCACAGCTGGATTGGCCGACATGTCTAGCCAAGATCTTGGAGACAACGTCGTATAGATAGATGCACACATGTGTATCGATGATATGGTGTAGTCCTTAGTAGCTGAGTGTGATTTATTTCATGTAATGGCTTTCCCTTTCTGTGTAGCTTACTAGGGTAGTTATAGCTAAGCTAGACAATTTTTGGTACGTGCGCAGCATCTGCATGAAAGACAATCCAGTCCGTCGAGTCAAACATTATTAGACACCAACCACCATTGCCGGGCTTTTTGATGAGGCGATGGCAGTGGTTCAAGTCCTTGTTGCTGCAAAGTAGACGACATGGAGAAAACACACGACAGCAATCCACACGCAAGCACATTTACACATAGAACCCATTCTGCCATGTCATTGGATTCTGTCATTGACAACGAGGCACAGCAACACTGCCATCCATCGAGGCAACGAGATTGCATCAGCTCGAGGAGCCACCATAGTTGGGGTGGGGGTCTTTCTTCTTGGATTGTTGTTCTTGTACTTTCTTCTCTTGTTCCATTGTGTCATGGTTGGATACCGGTTCCCATACTTTCATCGTGTATCAACCAGCCATTTCTATCTTGTCCACACTCTCCGATGGCCGCTATTGTCACAGTGGTGTCTCGACAGAGCCCATCCACCAGCATGGGTTGGGTGTCAACCCAATCTTTTTCTCACTCCAATCCTTCACGATATTGTCCAAACAGAAAATTCAGCACTCAGCTTGCTTCTACGTGGGATGGAGAGGATGGAATGGACGGTTCAGGCTATATTGGGCCTGATCGAGAATCGGACGAAATTGAATTCAACGAGGACGAAGTGTTGGATCCTCTCGAAGAGAAAGATCGAGAAGAGGAATTACTAGAAGATGATTCTAGTTGGGATGATAGTATGGAAGCAAGCATGTATGATCTCAGCGATGATCCCGGTCAACCCAGTTCAGAAGAGGAGGACGAGGATGCCGAATCCTCCAGCACAAGTAGCGACACTCAACCAGAGGAGCTTCTACCCTCGGAAATCTTTGCATTGGACCATCCTAAATGGCTACGCAATGTGGAAATCAACCTCACCAATACTGTTCATAACAACCGTTTCCGTGAAATTGTTCGACAGACATGTTTTGATGATTTTTCACCCGAGGTACTCGAAGGACTCCGTACACTGTTTCTCAACACACATTCCACATTGGAACGTATGCTCCTGGTCTATGACTTGAATTTTGATATTGGAGGACTGTATCGCAATTCAACCGAATTGGCTGACGCCGATGCGTGGCCTATCCCCAATCGATGGCCTGATCAAGTGGTCCATTATCCACACTACCTGGGCAATCAAACAACGTACAGTGCCAACCAGACAGTACTGAAGGACATCAATGTAACCGAGTTGGAAAGGTATTGGGAATGTTTACAGGACCTTGATCCAGCCATTGCCAAGGGAACACCCGACTCGAGGCGAAATACGTTTCGGCGATGGGAACGATCGATCTATGGAAATGGAAATAAGTGGGGACAAGAAAGTGGCAAGGAAAGATATCAATCTCTGGACATTGGAGAACGCTTAGTGCAAGAGTCCAGAAAACAACCCAACACGACGTTGGAGCAACGAATAGCGCAAGCTTCTCAGGACAATCTGGATCGATACCGGGGTATCTTGGTGGTGGGTTGTTCCTTGTCGGAAGAAGATTTGGATTTGGCCGAAAAGATCACTCGTCGGATGGAACAAGAGTTTGGGGAGAAGATTTATGTAGAGACACGCGTCTATACGTACTTGCACGATGCTCATATTTTCGAGGTGTGGTTAGAAAGTTTCGATGTCACTCTGTTGCATTCCAGACGAAGAAGTTTTTATTTCCCTTCTACATGGAAACTGCCCGGAGAGATTGATGACAAGCGCATGGACGAGTTGGTAGAGCAAATTGAAGAATTGACCAATGACGATGCACGATACAGTTTCAACTGGGTGGACCACCGAGAAGATTCAGATGATTTTGAATATATTCCCGAATATGCAAGGAAGGACGAAAAGGCAATGTTGTTGACCGATGTCAAGAAAGCGCAAGAGGATGAGGATATTGATATTGATGACGAAGAGAACAACAACGGGAATATGGGTGTGTCTTACTACGGAGACGAAGACCACTCGGAGGAGGATGAAGAGTTTCTCCAAGACACTATGGGAGATGACTATGACTATAACTACTAGGACGACTTTTCTCGTGCCCACCCCGCAGGAACTTTGTTAGCTCCTTTCTTCGTCCAATCTGGCAACCAACCATTTCTAGCACCGTCTGTCCCATGTACGCAATTCTCACGCAGCGAACGAGAATTGCTGGTCTCACCAATCGATTTTCTCGGGCCAAGAGAAAGTGGCATATACTGCTGCAACAACACCATGGGAGGATCAGAGCGAAAGAAGAGAAAAAAGGAGGACGGCTCTGCTGAAGCTGTGAAGAGCAGCAACTCGCAAGAGTTGATCCCTCCTTCCAAGGCTACTCCCAAGTTGGACACTTCCAACTGGCCTCTTCTATTGAAGAACTACCACCAACTGCATGTCCGCACTTCCCACTACACACCACTTCCTTGTGGATCTAGTCCACTAGCCCGTCCTTTGAAGCACCACTTGAGTTATGGTGTCATCAACTTGGACAAGCCTGCCAACCCTTCTTCGCACGAAGTTGTCAGTTGGATCAAGAAGATTCTTAGGGTAGAAAAGACAGGTCATTCAGGTACCTTGGATCCAAAGGTCACCGGATGTTTGATTGTTTGTATTGACCGAGCCACGCGTCTTGTCAAGTCCCAGCAATCAGCTGGAAAGGAGTATATCGCTGTGGCACGCTTGCATGGGGCCTGTGACCCCGGCAAGGTCCAGCGTTCCGTTGAGACTTTGACCGGCGCCTTGTTCCAACGCCCTCCTTTGATCAGTGCTGTCAAGAGACAGTTGCGTATCCGTACAATTTACGAGTCCAAACTCTTGGAGTATGACAAGGAGCGAAACCTTGGAATTGTCTGGGCTTCTTGCGAGGCTGGAACTTATATGCGAACACTTTGTGTTCACTTGGGTCTGCTCACAGGCACTGGAGGACACATGCAAGAGCTTCGCCGTGTGCGATCAGGAGCTCTTTGCGAGTCAGACAACTTGGTTACCATGCATGATGTTCTTGACGCTCAACATGTCTATGATACCACCAAGGATGAGTCCTACCTCCGACGAGTCGTCATGCCTCTCGAGGTCTTGCTCACCAACTACAAGCGCATCGTCGTCAAGGATTCTGCCGTCAATGCTATTTGCTACGGTGCTAAATTCATGATTCCCGGTCTTCTCCGATTTGCCGATGGTATTGAGTTGAACGACGAAGTCGTCTTGATGACCACCAAGGGTGAGGCCGTCGCCGTGGCCATTGCTCAGATGACAACAGCTGTCATGGCTACTGTGGATCATGGTGTCGTGGCCAAGATCAAGCGTGTCATTATGGAGCGAGATGTCTATCCTCGCCGCTGGGGATTGGGACCCATGGCTCAACGAAAGAAGTCCATGATCAAGGAGGGTACCTTGGACAAGCACGGAAAGCCCAACGACAAGACACCCAAGGACTTCTTGGAGTCGTACAAGGACTTTAGCAAGTCCAAGCCTCCTGAGTTGTCGGGCAGTGCTGAACCTTCCACACCTGCCTCCAAGGCACCTGCTACACCCATGTCGGTAGAGAAGGACGACGAGGATGATGCCGCAGATACCAAGAAGCGCTCCAAGGATGACGACAGCAGCGGTGACGAGCAACCAAAGAAGAAGAAGGAAAAGAAAGAGAAGAAGGACAAGAAGAAGAAAAAGGATAAGAAAAAGAAGGAGTAAATGGGGGATTAGTGTGTGGCGTTTGGTGTTCACGTATCAGTTGCGCTCCTTGAGCTATCGTACAATAAAGACTATAGCTTTCATTTTAGTCGCGAGTATGTGAGTCCTGTATCGGGAAAGCCAGCATCGGTGGCACGGCATACAAAACGTTACCTTGATGACAGCAACCAAGCCTCCGTGAACGATCCACAGTAAGAGTACTCCACAGGGCATGACATGAAAGCAACATGAACCCTCGAAAAGGACGTCGTCAAGTGCAACAATCCAAGAAACGGACGATAGCAATTGCAATTCCCATTGTTGTGATTCTCTACTTCAACCTGCTGTCGGGTTCCTATTCCACAACATCACCCATGCGATTAGATCCAACCCTTTCTACCATCATGCAAAACTCCCCTTCATCTTATTCAGACAAGCCTCTCCAGCTAAAAGTTCCATTTTATGTGTATACCAATTCTTCCCTGAACTGGCAAAATGTTACTTTCACAAAATACGATTCTTTCCCTTACCCTGAATTCAAACATTCCGATGACTACTGGATGTATCAAGCTGCTTTGCGGCATCCCATGCGAACTCTGGATCCTGACGCTGCCAAGCTTTTCTTTGCTCCCTTCTTGCTCAACGCTGTGGCGGAACGAAGAACTTGTATTCATATCCCGACAGGAACTAAATGTTTCGAACGCCCTGGTGCAGCCCTCCGATTTGCAGGCAAATGCTTGGTGGAGTCACCGTATTTTCAGCGTTCCCAGGGGAGAGATCATGTGATTGTAATGTCTCACTGGCTTGGACCACCTCGGAGAATTCAAAATTTACTGCAATGCAATATTGTCAACTTTGAAGGAGTTCATCCCAATCCTGTCAATGTCACTTCCAGCATCCCCAGTTTCTATGTGGCCTCACCCTGTCCAACGTCCCTTCAATCCAAGAAGCTGTTTGATTTTACTTTTGTGGGAACTCGCAAAGATGGCAACCCTGATTTTGTCATGAGAAAGACTATTTGTGATTGGTTGAATGAAACCAAGTTTTCCATGTCTGTTTGTGGGTTTGGTGATCAATGTCCTACATTATCTCAAGCGAGATATGGTTTTCATATACGGGGAGATACATGGGGGTCCCAACGTGTCGTAGAAACGCTCATGTCGGGGACGATTCCATTGTTTACAAATGAGCGACAGTACGATGTTCTTCCGCCATTTGTGCCGTGGCGGGACGTTTCGTATTTGGTCAATGTTTCGACGCGTGAAGCATTTGTCCAGTCTCTCAATGAAATTTTGGCGCTTCCAGAATCTGTGTATAAGGAAAAAATGAAGATCGTTGATGACTATCGATACCTGTTGGACCACACTCAGATCTATCAATTCGATGCCTACATGGCGGAATTTGCTCGCCGATTGGAGATTTCGTAAACGCAACGGTTTTAGCGGGTCCTCATTTATCAGGCCTACCGGAAAAGCCTTTGTACAGTACTGCTGGTGGCGTTGGTATTAGCTAGAACACCCAATGATTCAAATGAAATGGAGCTATAGAACTATACGGGTCACCCCAGTGTGCAAGATCATGCAAACACAACATTGCGTATCCCCATCCTAGTGCTCGTACTCGTATCCATGTTCGTGGAATTCCCCCTTGACCTTTTCCCACCCCCCAGCGGGCTTCGAGGCTCGGTCTTTGTATTTTCCCTGGTAATCCTCTACATTGGCCATTCTTCGACCACTCGCCGTCGTCCTGTGTCCACTGTCGCCGGACAAATGACCCGAATTCCGATCCAATTGCGGAGATGGTTTGAGAGTAGTACCATCAGCCGATTTGCGAGGCTTTCTTCCCGGGGACTTGGCACGCGTGGAACCATCCTTGACAACGCGTACACTGGGCTTTCTTTCACGGCCCAACCGTTCGGCTTCCTTTTGCTGACGGAGTGCCTTTTCCTTTTTGATTTCTTCCAACCAAGCACCTTCCTTTGGCTTCTCCCTCTTTTCCAATTTCTTCAACAACCAAACCAAATTTTCTCGTTCGGCCTTGTCTTCGATAGCTCCGTGATTCTGGGGCTCACCCTTGTCGTCTTTGCCAAACATCAATTCACTCTGCATGCAGGCCTCTCGAGGCAGGGTACCAATGGCTCCAGTTTTGGGGTCAAAATAAATGATTTGCGCGTTGGCATCATCTCCTTCACTTGGAGGAGGAGGTGGAGATTCCTCTTCTTCTTCGGCTTCTTTGGATTTCACGTCCTCGTCGCTGCCCTTCTTGGGCTTTCGAGCTGCCTTCCCAAAGGCATCAGCACCTCCCGGGGGCTGCTTTCTAGCGGAGCCTTTTCCGTTGGTATAGAGCTTTCCGGCCTTATCCTTGCCTTTTCCATGATTAGATGAAACTTGTACCTCCTCTTCGTCTGGCAACTCCGTGAAAATCTCAGGTTCCAACTTGGGGTCGGGTCGAGGCTCCTCCTGGTATAGTTCGACACACTTTTTCATTAACTTGAACAAGCCCAAATCACTCATAACATCGACAAAAGACTGGATTTGACGATCGTAAAAATCCATAATACTGATTGTGTTGGGGTCCAACAATCCGTCGAGGGGACCGGAACGCATGGTTTGAATGAATTCTCGATTGACCAACATAATCTCGTAGGCATTAAAACCATCTCGGATTAGAACAGCTCCCAATTCATATTTGTCATATCCAACTTTATCAATATCGGCAGATGACTTTGGACAGTATTCATCTACCGCCTTTTCGGCCGTCTTGATGTCTTCGGTCCATCGGCTCAACGCCCGGCGACCGTCGGCGGTGATTTGTGCTAGACCAATATTCCCATCTTTGATCAGGGCTTCGACGCGGAGAGAACTCTTGGCCAAAGTCTCCAACTTGATAACAAGTCTACCAGAGGCATCCTTTGCATTGAGAACACCGTCAGGGTCCAAGTACGTCTGGTAGACCTTGAGAAAGGAAGCTTTCCAATTGAGAAACGACTCGCCAGTCTGACAGTTGTTGGCATCTTGAAGAAGTGATTTCAACTTTTCATCGGTTTTGAAGGGGTTCTCAGTCATGGTGATGGTTGATAATGAGCAGTAGGCAGAGTATGAAAGTAGTGTATTCGAATGAAGAAAATACCCTTTGTCAAACTGGATCGGTCACAAACTGGGAGTCACTCTGCCGTGAAGAGCGAATGCATGGCGCCTTCATGGCGATCCATTATTATGTTGATTTTACAGAGAACCGCCTACTCGTGAACCTATCAGACATATTTCCAAGGAGGGATAAAACGTCGGGTTCCATTGTCGCAATGTACCTAAATACTTATAGATCTGGAATCGCCGTGTCCTCCAAAAATATGCCCCATATCATCGAGAAAGAATGGAAAACTCTGCACGTCGTATTGAAACACCGTAAAGCTGCAGTGGAGCCACTACTACGTACACGCACGTCTGCGCCTGTATATTTGTTTATGACTTTCTCACGACGGGGAAATCAATGGCGGTGCGGCAAATCGTTCTTCCACGAAATTTTCGATGCAACACACCCTCCTCATTTCGCAAACATCAAAGACAGTTCACACTGGCACATCAATCCCATTTCCCTATCTAGCAACAACCCCCGCAGTAAAACAACCACCTCTCATACATACAGTTGACCATGGCTACCACTGCTTCCACCCCTGTGGATCCTGCTCTTACAGAAAAACCAATATGCAAAGTTCGCGAACGCACAAATGCCTCCATGGGCGGAATGACCCAAAAGGATCGAAGTCAGTTTGCCACGGATCAGAAACTCAAGGATTTGTTGGCAACTGCCGATGATATCAAATCCTTGGAACACTTCATCTACTGGAAAGATGAGTTCTTGTCCACATTCCGCCACTATTTGGACCCGGTCGAATCCGCCAACGCACGCGTCGCTGATGAGAAATTGTACGCCCGACTACAAAAACTAGCCAAATCGTGTCTTCGTGTGAAAACTTTGTGCAGTGAAGGTGGCATCGACAAAGAGGGCAGCAGTGTACGTGGAATCAAAGCCCTCAATGAATTTGTGGCCGAGATTTCCCGCGTCGAAAAAGATGTCGAAGACTATTTCCCCAAAACGTCCGAAGACGAACAAAATGTCGGCTACAACAAATTCAACGTCGCGGCTGTCTTGGTGCGGGATGGATTTCGAGTCTATGAGTTGATTGTCATCACCCGAGACTATATTGCGAGTCTACGGGACGGGCCGTTGCAAGAGGGAGATATTCTGAAGCCCAACGCCCGTTCCATTATCAACTACTATTTCAAAGTCATTGACACTCTGTGTGATACCCTAGCTGATTTGGGTTTGCACAAGCTCATGGATAAATGTGTCGAACTCTACAAGATTCGTCCACGCAACAAGAAGAAAAAAGTCTACGATCGGGCCACCATGGACCCATTGAGTGACTCGAGTGATGAAGAGAATATCAACGGAGGGCGCATGTTCCGACGACCCAAGAAGAACTTTCGTGCCATTATGGACAAGGGATGGACCAGTGGCATGACGGGTGAAGAAATCCACGATCCTGTCGAGGACGAAAAAGCCGAAGAAGAGGACGCTGTTCATCAACCAAAGGCCCAGGACGAGGATGAAGAACCAGATCCACAAATGCCAGAAGAGTGGATTTACTATTGGGATGCAACATCAGAGACGATTGGGAAAATTCCAAGGAGACGTGCGATGTTGGACGGTTTCATCATTCGGGCAGATGGACAAGGCAACGAGGATCAGGAAGCGGCTGTGAGGGAATGGGATGACAAGGACGGCGTGAAAGGAAAGGGGTCATTGATTTGGGATTTCAAGGATGCCTGCAAGGGAAAAGCCCACAAGAAGCCCACCAATGGGAGGAAGTAAGAGGGTTGAGAGGGTGGGAGGTCATCATTATATTAGTACATTAGGGACTGTGCGCTAAGAGGCGGATCCTCCTCGACTCATACCTAGAGGACCTAAACGACTATGATCTTCGTACTACTAGTATTTGTTACGGTACTCCTGCTTTTCCATCTTGAAATACTAATACATTATGCAAACATCAACGCCCTCCAGGAGCAACACTCAACAATCATATGGGCTACCAACCTCGGTACCAATTTCCAATGCTATATTCGTGCAAGAAGTACCCTCCTTGTTCAAGAGTCGCCGACACATTCTCCGTCTGCATTGCAAACACCGGGCGCTCCTTCTTGAAGATTCGAAATATCACATAGGACGTAGGCAGCAGTTTGGCCTGCCTGTACTGTCATATCAATGTCGGGGCC